>CAUYRT010106399.1:0-10470 GCA_963574885.1 Lepilemur ruficaudatus
ATAGTTCACAACTGGGGACAATTTTGCCCCCTAAAGGAAAAGAGTAATGTCTGGAGACATCTTCGGCTGTCACAACTCTGAGGAGGGGTGCTACTGTGTAGAAGCCAGGGATGCTGCTGAATGAGCATCCTGTAATATGCAGGACAGTCCCCTCCCCCAACAAAATATCATCTGGCACAAAGTGTTGGTCAGTATTGCTGGACTTAGAAATCCTGACTTAACCTTTCAAGGACGACTGTGGCTGCTGTAATGAGGCTAGACACAGGGTGGGCCAGTGTAATCACCTGTTAGGAGCAATTGCAGCGACCCTGTGAGGCCTGGTGCTGGTTCAGGCTCGGGTGGTAGGAGTGGTGCTCCAGAGAAGTGTTTGAATTACAGACGGATTACGAGGGTGAAGTCAATAAAATTTGCTGATTGCCTGCGTTTGGATTGTGAGAGAAAGGTGAAAGCCAAGGACAACCATAAGGTTTCTGGTTTGAATGTCTGTAAGAATTGGCGTCAATGGTTATGGGGGTGACAGGGCATGCAGTAGGATTTGGGGGATGTGGTGAAATCAAATATTAAATTGGGGATATGCTAGATGTGAAATGCCTATTAGACATGGCAGTGGCTCAGAACGTGATGCCCCACCGTAGGGCACCTAGGCATGTTGAATGTTTTTGAGCTGAAGGAGACAGGAGGGCCTCAGAAGCAAGAAGTCTCTTTCTGACCTTCTAATCCTCCTCTCCTGCCCTGCTTTCTGTCCCAAAGCAAGCCATAAAGCCTGAATCTCACTTTCTGACCTACCTCCCCTGAGAATAGGTCATAAGACCCTTGTGTGACAGATATTGTGCCTTATACCAAAGGAAAAGAATGCTGCACAGAGAGGCCAAGAGGGATCTGAACGAGCCTTGCTAAATTCCTGCCAGTTTATTACCTTAAGTCATACCCCCTTTTTGTCCAATCACGTGTCTCCATAACTATTCACATCTCTCTTCAAATTTATCATAAAAATACATAGTGTTCCCTGAGTCTTTGGGTCTTCATTCCTAAAGGCTCCCATGTCACATAAAACTTTGTTAAATAAATTTGTTATGCTTTTCTCATGTAAATCTGTCTCTTGCTATTGGAGTGTCAGTTGTGGACTTTTTGATGGGTAAGGAGAGAGATTCCTTTTTTCTTCCAGAGAGCAGCGAGGTGGAGCTATCAGGTGTGCAGTTGGATAGGTGGCTCTGGAGTTAAGTGTCTAGGCTTGATTACATATTTGGGAGTCATCTGTGTGTGGGTCTTATTTAAAGATCCCAAGGGAATGAATATAGAAAGTGAAGACAAAAGAACCAAGAATTGAACCCTCAGGGATGTTAATATGAAGAAGTTACAGAGAATTAGAAAAGGGATTGCAGGAAGCTCTGAAACACTGTCCTTTCCTCCGCACACTCATAGAGCTCTAGGCCCTCAAATAATTGGAATTTATTTTTCAAATCTTCCTGCTATGTCTGGGTGCTTCGGGCTGTCACCAGTGTCCTGAGAATTCATCCATTCCAGGAAAATGAGTCTTTCATCGCGGCTTCCCAGCACCTCTTTGATTCATGCTCTGACACGTCTCTGCTTTCTAGCCCCTGACCATTTATGGGGCTGCCTCTGGTGTCAATGTTCTGCCCCCTTCCCTTCTGCCACAGTGGCTGCTGTTACGGCTGTGCCTGGCATCATTCTTTCTATCCAGCTGACTGCATCTCCACTCAACCATCCCGAGTTGTGTGTTGATTTGGCTGTGTGTGTGTGTGCGTGTGCACCGGTGTAATATATGTGCCTTAGAAGCTGTCAGTGCACGTAGCTACAATCCCTACTTCTAGTTCCTGCATCATGATAAGTTCTATCCCTCTCTGGGCTTTTGAACCTATTATACCCAATTCCTGGAACACTTTTTTCTTCTTTCTTAGACTAGGGAGCTCTGCTTTATTTCTCAGATATCAGCTAAGAGACCACATTCTTCAGAGAGCTCTCCCTGAGCTTCCAAGATTGGTTTCGGTGACCCTGTGCTAATTGAGACAACATAGTGAAATTTTCATTTTATTTGTCAGCATCCTCCATTCAAACACAAGCTCTTTGAAAGTAATGTCTCTGTCCTGTTCACTATTGTATTTCTACTATATAACAGAGCGTATATGCATTCTAGAATGTTTGTTGGGTTAATAAAATGATAATTTATATGTTTTGCATTTTTAATCAGACTGAGAATAATTCAGGGTGAAATCACATGAATTATTTGCCTCAGCTCCTAGTGTATTGCATGGCATAAGGTTTAATGTAAGTAAACAATTGTTGATTGATGTAATTGAGTTCATGCTATGAATTACTATATTCATTTGAATTTCTTTACCTGCGATATTCTTGCTGAAAGGAAGTCATGCCCTGAATATTCCCCTGGGTCATCAGTTCTGAATAACACAAAATTTAAATTAAATCTGTTTCTTCTTTTTCTGTCAGTAGAGGTACTAAAATGAGAAAGGTGAAAAGACCAGAGAGAAGTGATCAGATTAGCAGCTTTGAAACTGTACAGGCTTGTGGTATAGTTCAGTAGCCAAGTATGAATATTAAAGTATTATATAAAGGTCAGGCAATGTAAAAGTGCTTCAGGCAAAGTAGAAATGTTACTACAGTAGACAATGCACTAACTAAGTTTGTGAAGCTCTATAAGATAACCTCTGTGTAGCTTTGACTTTGAAACAGGTCGATTGTCAATGCATTTAAATATCCTTTTCTCTTTCTCAAAGGTCAATCAGTATTATCTTAAAAAGAAACAAACAAAATTGAATCAAGCTATGGAAAATCTAAAAAGAGAAGCCAAGTTCTAAAATTAATGATATGTATGATTTTGCCTAACTGGAGATGTGAATCTTAAGACCCTTTTGGCAGATCAAGCAGACCAAGGTATTTATGGTTTCGCAAACATCACAATATTCCATGCTTTGGTGCCAGCTACTATCTCTGCTTGGAAAGTCCCCCACAGTCCAGAACAACAACATATATGGCTCTCTCCTACTCATCTTTCTATATTTAATTCATTTATAATCCCTCTATACACACGCATACGCACACACATACAAACACACATACGGTTTGATTTAGATGCCTCTTCTCTAGGTTTCTGTAATATCGTACCCATGATCTTCTATAGAGCTTACCCCACTGTCTTAAATTTTGCTTTTCTGTCTAACTTTGCTAATAGGTTGTGACTAATTGCAAATCATGAAACCATACTTTCCTAGAACAAAATAAGATACTAAATATTGAATGATTCTACTGGAGAATGAGTAAATAAGCCATGAAAATTAAAATTGAAGATATTTTCTATGGTGGCCATTTAATTTGAGGACTTCATTATATGAAACTCAATCACCATTAATAGAAACATACTCATCTCTTTTGAATAAAATTGCTTTGGAATGATTTCACAATTTTTTTTTTTCATTCTCAGTGAGACAGCTTTGGAAATTTGTCTTTAAGATGACACTAACCATTTGGTTTGAAATAGGATACAGAATGCCTTTGGGGTTTAAGATCTACCAAGGCTCTTCCGTAGAGCCTGTATGTATTCAGAGGATTTCTGTCTCTCTCGCTTAATGCCATTTTTAATCTCTGACCTGTGTGATTAACCAAATCCAAGATAACATTAAACACTAAATAAGAAAAGGAAAAGGGAAGATCTAGAATTCCATTTTATTTATGCCTTTCTTTTTGTGTCTTTCTGGTTTATCCTCTTGATGCTTCACCACATAGAGCAATGTTTGTATCTGTGGTCTTTGAAGGACACTTCTGGACCTACCAGTTGATTATTGTCCCTATAAGCCTGCTACACACACATTCATCCTCCTGCGGCTGAATTGTTCTCCTCATTCTAACAAAAAAGAAAATGAGGCTGTCTCGGCAACACTTCATGCTTCACGTGAGACAGAAAGGATGGCGAAGTGTTCTTACTTGTGTGATGGAATCTGAGTGTTTTTCTTTCATTTGACTATGCTGACAAACAATTCTCAGTTTACCTATGTTCTCATCTGCTTTTTGAAAGGGAATACTAAGAACTTAAATACAGACAGACATTGCAATATCCCAAAGTGAATTTCTGAATTAGGAGCATTAAGGGAGGAAGCATGACTGTAGTAGGGAAAACCTGTAGATTCCAGATCCAGATAGACATACATTCAAGCCCTTGCTACAGAACACACTAACTGTGAACTGGAGGGAAGGATTTAATTATACAAAGGTCAAATTATTCAATTATAGGAGGGGGTATGTTGAGATTTAGCTCATGAATATAATTGTTCAAATGAAACAATTTAAAAATTCAGAGATGACAGGAGAAATGGAAAGAAATGTCCATTTGCTGAGAGGTTACTATGTGTTCAATTTCCTAAATGAAGGATAATACCAGACCGTATCTTTTTTATGTTTTACTTCTGTAAATTTTCACAGCAGACCCTAAACCACAGTAAACCACAAATGATAGTTCCTTTTCTGGCAACAAAAATTTTCCCAAATGAGTATGGCATATGAATTGCTAACTTTTTAAAGTTCATTATTTCTAAATTTCCTTATCTCACTTCCTGGATGGCTTTAGTATAGACTTAGCAGGCAAACCAACTTTGGTTCAAAGCCAGGCTCTGATATGAATAGCTATGCAGCCTTGGATAAATTTCTTACCTTACTAATATGATCTACAGCCTGGGTTCCTACTGCAGCTCTACCACCTGATAGGAGCCAGTACTCGAAATGCAAATACAATAAAACTTGGTAAAACCACACCCTGAGCTCACATGTAGGGAGATTGAATCAAGTTCTCTTTCAATCCCTGCCTACAACAAAGATGGCCTGTAGTTCTTATCTTCTCAGATAGTTGGGAAAGGAATAGTGAGTGAATCCCAACATCCCCAAATAGGGCCAATAAGATGAACATTAACTCATTTAAAGATTTCTAAAATGTTTCTTTTGTTGTGCAGAAGCCTTTTAGTTTAATATAGTTCCATTTATCTATTTTTGTTTTTGTTGTCTGTGCTTTTGAGATCTTAACCATAAAATCGGTGCCTAGACCAAGGTCCTAGAGTGTTTCCTTTATAGTTCATGCTAGGAGTTTTATAGTTTCTGGTCTTACATTTAAGACTTTAATCCATTTTGAGTTGATTTTTATATATGGTGAGAGACAAGGGACTAGTTTCATTCTTCTGCATATGGATATCCAGTTTTCCCAGAATCGTGTATTGAAGAGGATCTCCTTTTCCCCAGGTATGCTCTTGGTGTCTTGGTTGAGAATCAGTTGGCTATAAATATGTGGATTTATTTCTGGGTTCTTTATTCTGTTCCATTGGTCTATGTATTTGTTTTTATACCACTAGCATGATGTTTTGGTTACAAAGTTACAGCCTTGTAATATATTTTGAAGTCTGGTAGCATGATGCCTCCAGGTTTGTTCTTTTTGCTCAGTATGTCAAAGGGGTACCTGCACCCCCATGTTTATTGCAGCACTATTAACAATAGCAAAGGTATGGACTCAACCCAAGTGTCCACCAATGGATGAATGGATAAAGAAGATATGGTATTTATATACAATGAAATACTATTTTGCCATAAAAATAATGTAATCCTGCTATTTACAGCAACATGGTTGGAACTTGAGGTCATTAAGTGAAATGCGCCATGCACAGAAAGACAAATATTGCCTGTTCTCACTCAGATGTGGTAGCTAAAATAGTGGATCTCATGCACCTAGAGAGTAAAGTGACAGATGCCAGAGGCTGGGAAGGGTATGTGGGTGGGGTGGGGGTGGGGATGAAGGGAGGTGGATTAATGGGTACAAATATATAGTTAAATAGAAGAAATAGGTTCTGATGTTCAATAGCAGAGGAGGGTGACTATAGTATTTACTGTATATTTGAGAGTAGCTAGAAGATACGTCCTAAAATGTCTCCAACACATCGAAATGATAATATTTGAAGTGATGGATATCTCAAATATCCTAACTTGATCATTACACAATCTATGCATGTAACAAAATGTCAATGTATCCCACGAATATGTACAAATATTATGTATAAATAAAAAGTATTTAAAAAATATTTCTGGAATGATTAAAAACGCTGTGAATGTCCTACAGCTGGAACTATCAACTACCCACAGGCGGTGGCAAACTCGAGGCAGGTCCCATATAGATTTGGATTACACAGCTGGACTACCACCCTGTCTCACCCTCACCACCACCCCAGACTTTAACCACACAGACTCAAACTAGCCAATCCATTAACCTGTTAATAACATGGCACCACATTTTATGTGACTTTTATCTTTTGGACTCTACTTGCTACAATATGGCATGGTTGGTCTTGCTGTTATATACGGGCACCTACCTCTAGGGGAGCTCTGAGGATTAAATTAGATAATCCACATAAAACACTTATCACTGTGACTGGCACTCAGTAAATGAAAATAAGTTGTGACTGGTTATTGTTAATTGAAATAAAGATCCAAACATAAAAACAAGTCTTATGTTTCAGTGCTCTTTTGTTACCTTTTCCAAATAAAACAATATGATGTTTTCTTCACACTGACATATTAATGTAAAAAAATCTTTAAAAATTACATATATATGTATATATATGTACATATATATGTGTATATATATGTAAATATATATATGGTCTAAATCTGTATCTATCAATCTGCTTGAAATAGAATTGTTTTAAAATATAAGTGTATCAGACTTAGTCTGATACATAGTCTATAGAAATGTCAAGAAACAATAAAATTTAGCTAGAATTGTCTGTACCTTTCTGGCACAAACATATTCAGAAGCACTGGGCACAGCCCTGAGACCATATGAAGACTCCACAGTGGGAACGATCTTTGCATAAATTGAATTACAAAGCCTGATTTGAAAAATGAGGCTCTTCTGATAAAACAACAACCATTGTCCTGGTTAAATAATCACATTTACATATGAGTGAAGGTTGGCTCTTTTGTGTAACATCAACATATTTTCAAGTGTCATCCAGACATCTAAGTTCTGTGTCCTCCCACTAGAAAAAAATAAATAAAAGATACGTTTTGATTCCTTATCTCTGAACTTTTACGTTGTTTTCAGATTGATTGGAAAGACTGGGATCATAACCACAGATGCTGTACTATATTTCAGAATAATGAAATGAAAGAGCATCTGTATATCTAATGAGTCTGTGTAGAGACAGACATATAAAGCCATATGCAACGGTAAAGATCAAAATGAAAAATTATGTATGTGTAAACATGCTACACACACACAACATACACACATCAGCACCTGCATTGTTTTCACCACTGTTATCCTGACATTCATTTGCTAAGCTTTGTCAATTGTCAATGAAAATGATTTGCATATGAATAAAACTATAAAAAATTATATGTAAGTCATAATGTATCAATGAACTACTTCCAGAATAGTTTACTTATGGATTTCTTTTCACTGTCCAGAATGAAATATAGATGAAGCAAGGTATGCTCAAATTAAAACTGAGATGACAATTAGTATACATGGAATAATTCAATCTGTTTGGAGTATTATCATTTGTTGGATAACAAATTTCCACGATACTTGGAATTTCCAAATATCATTAATAGTAAAGAATGGACAAATAAAGGAATAAGAGTGATTTGTCAGAAAAAGCATAGTTTTTGTGTTAATAGCCCTGTGGGCTTGGGTGAGTTATTTATTTACTTTGGTCTTCTGTTTTTATCTACAACATAAGCATAGTGGTAACCTCTATTATTGCAGGACTGTTGGAGGGTTTGAGGTAATGCCAGTAATGTTATCTATGTAAGAGGAAGCTCTAGCTCTATTAATTGTGAGAAAATTGAGATAATGTGTGAAAATAGCCTAGCAGGTTGCCTGGCACACAATAAGTCTTCCATGTACATTAGGATTTCCAACCCCCACACTCAGACAGACACATTCACACACACGATTTTAAAGAACTATCTTCGTATAGTAATAATGCAAAGTAATTTTAGTTATATTTGCCAAATAGAAAGGTTAATCTTGTTCATTTATAAGAAGTATTAAAATTATTTTTTTAAAAAATACACATGATTTGTAAGGATTCAGCTTTAAATAATCCTGCATTTGAAATGGACATATATGTGCATATACCATCTCCTCAACTCCATTCATCTTACTTTCCATCCATCATCTGAATTCCATATCTGTCATTTCAGCAAATTACTTTTGGTTGGATTCATTACTGGAGTGCTATTGTGAATCCTTTGGGGGTGGTGAAACAGCCTTCTTTTTCATTTTACTGAGTTTTCATGCTGGTGCCTTCTCATCTGGGGCCACTTCTCTCAGCTCATAACAGATAGAAGATATGGTACACCTGTTCTCCTCTGCTGGGCCCTCTGTTGCTCAGTGAAGATAGGGATGGATTCCTGGGTTGTGTGATTGGATCTTACTCTGGAATCACCAGGCAAGAGAGGGGCGGATGCACAGTGAGCCTTTATTGCTGCTGCTCTGCTTTGTCTCCCCTGTTCCCTTGTGTTTGTCACCTGGCTGCCATAACAGGGCCAGCCTGTTGCACAGGAGGTGGAGCTGGCCAGCAGAATGTGATGTGCGTGGGGAATGGTGGAGTTCCGCTGGGCATGGTGCACATGTGTGCAGGCCTGGGCAGCTGAAGTGCCAGGCATGTGGGCGGGATGAGACCCACCCAGGATGTGGCACAGTGTGTAGTAGGCACTTAGAGCACAGCAGTCCTGCAGTCCCACGGGGTGCAGGGTGGAGTGGCCCTCAGTGTGAAATGAGCTGGCAGGCCACAACTCACACAGGAGGTGAAGCAGGACTCCTGGACCAAGCAGACCCATGGGGCAGGGTAGCTATTCTGGATGGAGCAGGTCCACAGGATCTGACATTCACGGGCATGGGCCAGGGCAGCCATGGGCTAGGGTGTGTGGGTGGAGCAGGGCACACATTGGGCAAGGCACCCAGGATACCCATGCAGGACAATGCAGGTCCCTATCTTGCAGACCTCCATGAAAAGGCCATGGCTGTTCTAGCTTTCATCCTACTGAGGGGCCTTTCAGGCAGTGGTGGCAGTGGCAGTGGTCCAATTGCCCCAGCAGTGGTGAGTACGAGCCAAGGCCTACAGGCACATGCCTCGCCCAGGTCGCACAGGAAGTGCAGTTGAGTAGGATTGCCCAGGGTACAGCAGTGGTTGCTGGGCCCTTAGTCTCCTGCTGTACCCAGCCCCCCCCCCAACAGTGGTAGCAGCTGGGGATGGGGTGGTGCATGTCACCTGTCCATGGAGTGCATGCAAGAGCCAGGATTCTCCACTCCCTCCCTACCTGGCCTGGGCTAGGAGAAGACTGCAATCATAGATTTGACGTCTGGGCAAAGTCAATGTTCTGGGTTTGGATGTTCCAATGGTATCAGCTACAGTGCCCAGGGCTCTCAAGCTGGCCGTCCCTTTTCTCTGTAGCAACGCAGCTGCACAGCTTCCAGTCAGGTCTCTTCACCTGTCTGGAGGCCTGCTGCAGTGGAGGGGCCCTCCTTGGGTTGCAGTATCCTCAGGGGAAGTGTGGAGTCTGGGCTTTTCTCCTCTTTCACTTTACTACTGTTGGGTGCCTTCAGTAATTACTTCTGCTCGCTGAGTAGGTCAACCCACTTTTATCTTCCTCAGTTCACTCACGCCTCCTCAGTGGATTTTCAGATCAACAGCCAGGCAGCCACTAAGCATCAGTAAATTTGGGAATGTCCACTGAGGTAGAAAAGAGTCTATGAGGTCCAGCCATGGAGTGTGTGTCCCTGCAGCTGCCCACTGAGGTGATCAACATTCACATTTAAACCAACTTTTCAGTATTGGTATAAATTTTAGCTATATGTGTTAATATGATTTATTTTTATGTATGTTATATTTGTTTGCTCATTATTGGGTGTGATTTTATAATATACTTTTTAAAATTTTTAATATTTATTGATTAATTTTTTTATTTCAGAATATTATGGGGGTACAAACATTTAGGTTACATGAATTGATTTTGTACAGTTTGAGTCAAAGTATAAATGTGTTATCACCCAGACAGTGTGCACTGTACCCATTAGGTGTGAATTTATCCAACCTTTCCTCCCCCCTGCCACCTGCTTGATTTCCATTGAATTTTACAGCCACATGTGCCCATGAGTGTTGATCTAATTGGTTCCAATTTAGTAGCAAGTGCATGAGGTGTTTGTTTTTCCATTCTTGTGATATTTCCTTTTCTTTTTTATAGGATGTTTCTTTCTCCTTTGGGTAAATACCCACTAGTGGGATTGCTGGATCAAATGAAAAAAAAAAAAAAAGACATTTTATAAAAAAGACAGTCACACTCAAATGTTTATAGCAGCCCAACTCACAACGGCAAAGATATGGAAACAGCCCAAGTGCCCATCAATACATGAGTGGATTAATAAAATGTGGTATATGTATGCCATGGAGTGTT
>CAUYRT010106401.1:0-57032 GCA_963574885.1 Lepilemur ruficaudatus
CTGGCCTCAAGTGATCCTTCTGCCTCAGCCTCCAGAGTAGCTGGGACTACAGGCATGCGCCACTATGCCAGGCTGACTTTGTCTATATATTTTTAGTTGTCCAATTAATTTCTTTCTATTTTTTAGTAGAGACGGGGTCTCGCTCTTGCTCAGGCTAGTTTCGAGTTCCTGACCTTGAGCAATCATCCCGCCTGGGCCTCCCAGCATGCTAGGATTACAGGCGTGAGCCACCGCGCCCGGCCCCTCCTCACTGCGATCTCTGACACCATCTTGCTCTTCTTCCATATTTAACTCAGTGTGCACTTGACCTCTCAAAGCAGCTTCTATTCTCCACTGGCATCAGCCTTGGAATATGTCTCAGTGTTTCTGTTAGCTCTCCTAAAGAAGATCAAGGGACAGAGGGGCAACATAGAGAAGAGAGATATAGTACATAAAATTTTCTTGGTCAGTGGAATAGAAGAGAGGGAAGAGTTACTCTACGACAAAAATTATTTAAAAACTCTTGTATGTACATCTTTATCTTTCTCAAAATTGGGCATGATATGTTTTCACTTTTCTCCTTTGATCCCTTGCCATCCTCCATGGGAAGAAAACACCCATGTAGATGTCACTACTCAGCCTGAGTCCAGCAATAAACCAAATATAGAGAACGCCTGACCCAATTGGAGCCTGAAGCAACCAGGCCTAGCCAATCTGCACACCCCTGAGTGACAAATCAACCCCTGGACCTATGAGCTAGAAATAAACATTTGCAGTTATAGGACATTAAGATCCTGGGTTGTACAATTAAATGATTTTCAGTGAATTTACCAAGGTGTGCTTTATTCTTGATCGAAGACATAAGTCCCTATGGACAGAGTAATGAGAGGAATGCGGGGCTAGCTATGGGAGATTTCTGGAGAGTGGGGTTGTGGTAGAGGGTGTAGGCTTTGAAGTCAGACAGACCTGGGTTTGAATTCCCGATTCATGTTTTATTATTGATGGAAAATGGGTTACATGGACCTTGGTTTGCTTATCTCTAAAATGGGGATAATGACTCACAGTGTTGTTTAGTGGATTTTATTGAGTTAATTCATAAGCCTAGCACAGAGCCTAATATATAGCCACAACTCAATAACTACTAATTTCCTTTCTTCTCCCTTTCTGCCTTTATTTTATTGAAGTGACTGACATAAAATAAAATTAACCATGTTAAACTGTACAATTTAGTGGCATTCAATACATTTACAGTGTTATTTGACATTCACCTCTATCTAGTTCCAAAACATTTCATCACCCCAAAAGATGATCCTGTATCCATTAATCAGTCACTCCCAATTCCCCCCTTCTTTAGCCACTAACAACTAACTTGCTTTCTGTTTCTACAGATTCAGCTGTTTTGGATATTTCATATAAATTGGTCGTGCAATATCTGATCTTCTGTGTTTGGCTTCTTTTTCACTTAATATAATGTTTTCAAGATTCATCCACACTGTAGCATCTATCTCCACTCCTTTTTATGACATAATAATATTCCATTGTATGAATATACCACATTTGTTTTATCCATTCATCAGATGATGGGCATTCAGGTTGTTTCCACCTTTGACTATTATGAATAATTCTGCTATGAAAATTCATGTGCAAGTACTTATTTTAATACCTGTTTTCAAATCTTTTAGCTATGTACCCAGGAGTGGAATTGCTGGATCATATGCTAATTCTGTATTTAACTCTTTGAGGAATCACCAAACTGTTTTCCATAGTGGCTGCACCATTTTTACATTTCTACCAGTAATGTAAAAAGGTTCCAGTTTCTCCATATTCTTGCTGACACTTGTTATTTTCCATTTTTTTTTTAGATTACAGCCATCCTAGTGGGTATAAATCATATCTTGATTTACATTTCTCAGTAATTAGTGATGTTGAACATATTTCCACATGATTTTTGCCCATTGTATATCTTCTTTGGAAAAATGTCCATTCAAGTCTTTTGCTCACTTTTAAAATTGGGTTTATCATCCTTTTGTTGTTGAGTGATAAGTGTTCTTTAAATATTCTGGATATTAGACCCTTATCCAATATATGACTTGAAAATATTTTATCTCATTCTATAGTTTGTCTTTTTACTTTCTTGATAGTATCTTCTGATGCACAAAAGTATTGTGCATAAATTGGATGAAATCCAATTTATCTGTTTTTCTTTTGTTGCTTATGCTTTTGTTGTCATATTTAAGAAATAATAGCATGATCCAAGGTCATGAAGATTTGCCCCTATGTTTTCTCCTAAAAGTTTTATGGTTTTAGCTCTTATGTTTAGGGTTTTGATCCATTCTGAATTAATTTTTGTTTATGGTGTGAGATAGGAGTCCAACTACATTCTTTTGCATGAGGACATCTAGTTGTCCCAGCATTACTTGTCGAAGAGACCATTCATACCCCAGTGAATCATCTTGGCAACTTGTCAAAAATCAATTGGCCATAGATGTATGGGTTTATTTCTCAACCCTCAATTCTATTCCACTGGTCTATATGTCTATCCTTATGCCAGTATCACATTTTTTTGATTACTACAGCTTTATATTAAGTTTTAAAACTGAGAAATATGAGTCCTCCAACATTGGTCTTCTTTTTCAAGATTTTTTTGGCTATTTTATATGGACTTGAGTGCTGGGCCCAAGTCCATATAAATTTGAGGATCAACATTTCCATTTCTTTTTCTTTCTTTCTTTCTTTCTTTCTTTCTTTCTTTCTTTCTTTCTTTTCTTTCATTTTTTTTTTTTGACAGAGTCTTGCTCTGTCACCTTGGGTAGAGTGCAATGGCATGATCATAGCTCACAGCAACCTCAAACTCCTGGGCTCAAGTGATCCTCTTGCCTCAACCTCTCAAGTAGCTGGGAGTACAGGTGTGTGCCACGATGCCTGGCTAATTTTTCTATTTTTAGTACAGACAGGGTTTTGCTTTTGTTCAGGCTGGTCTCAAACTCCTGAGCTCAAGCAATCCTCCTGCCTCAACCTCCCAGAGTGCTAGGATTACAGGCGTGAGCCACCGCACCCGGCCAACATTTCCATTTTTTAAAGAAAGGCCATTAGGATTTTGATAGTGAGTACATTGAATCTGTAGATAGCTTTGGGAAGTATTTCCATCGTAACAATATTGTATTGCAATCCATGATACATAATGTCTTTCCATTTATTTAGGTCTTTTAAAATTACTTTCAGCAGTGCTTTGTAGTTTTCAGTGTGCAAGTCTTGTGCTATCTTGGCTAAATTTATTCCTAAATATTTTATTCCTTTTGGTGCTGTTGAATCAAGGAAGAGTTCACTCATAGTTTATAGAAACACAAATAATTTTTGCATGTTGACCTTGTACCTTGCAACTTTGCCAAACTTGTCCATTAGGTCTAATAGTTGCTTTGTGGATTCTTTAGGATTTCCTCTATACAAGATCATGTCATCTGTGAATAGAAATAGTTTTACTTCTTCCTTTCCAATGTGGATACCATTTACTTTTTTTCTTGCCTAATTGCTCAGAATAAAACTTCCAGTACAATGTTAAGCAGAAATAAAAAGGCGAGCATCCTTGTCTTGTTCCTGATCTTAAGAAGAAATTTTTTAATTTTTTACCATTGAATATGATGTTATCTGTGGGTTTTTTTTTTCATAAATGCCCTTTACCAGGTTGAACAAGTTCTTTTCTATTTATAGTTTGTTGTATGTTTTTGTCATGAAAGAGTGTTGACTTTTGTCAAATCTTTTTTTTCCCCTGCATCAATTGAGATGATCGCATGGGTTTTCCTTCATTGTATTAATTTGTATATTACACTGATTTTTTTGTGTGTGTTGAACCTACCTTACATTCTTGGAATAAATCTCAGTCATTGTATATAATCCTTTTAATATGTTGCTGGATTCAGGTTTACTAGTATTTTGTTAAGGACTTTTGCATTTATATTCATAAAGGATATTGATCTATAGTTTTGTTTCTTATGATGTCTTGGTCTAGCTTTTGTATCGGAGTAATGCTGGCCTCATAGGATGAGTTAGGAAGTATCCTCTGCTATTCTAATTTTTTGGAAGAGTTTAATGAGGATTAGTGTTAATTCTTCTTTAAATGTTTGTTGGAATTAACCAGTGAAGCCATGTGGTCCTGGACTTTTTTTGGGGGGGGCAAAGTTGATTACTGATTGAATCACTTTACTTGTTATAGATCTGTTCAGAATTTCTATTTCTTCTTGTGTTCATTTTGATAGTTTGCATGTTTCTAATAATTTTTCCATTTCATCTAGGTTATCTAATTTCTTGTTGTATAATGATTCATTATTTTCTCTTAAAATTCTTTTTATTTCTTTAAAGTTGTTAGTAATGTCCTGATTTTCATTTTTCATTTTAGTGATCTGAATCTTGCCTTTTTTCCTTAGTCAGTCTAGCTAAATGTTTTTAATTTTGTTGATCTTTTCAAAAAATTATTAATAATTTTTGCCCTTGTTGATTTTCTTTAATGTTTTTCTATTAACTGTTTTATTTATCTCGTCTCTAACCTTTATTATTTCCTTCCTTCTGCTAGCTTTGGATTTAGTTTGTTCTTTTTAATTCTTCTTTTTAAATGTATGCATCTACAATATAAATGTCCTTTGGAGTACTGCTTTTACTGCATAACATAAGTTTTGGTATGTTGCATTTTCAAATTTATTCTTCTCAAGGCAATTTTAAGTTTTGCTTTGTGATTTCTTTTTTGATATATTCGTGGTTTAAGGGTTTGTTGTTTAATGTCTACTTATTTGTGAGATTTTCAGGTTTTTTTTTTCTGTTATTGATTTCTATTTCTTGATTCACTCCATTGTGGTCAGAGAGGATACTTTCTGTGATTTCAGTTTTTTTAAATTAACTGAGACTTGTTTTGTGAGACCTAATATATGGTCTATTCTGGAGAATTTTCCATGTGCACTTAAGAAGAATGCATATTCTGCTATTTTGGAATAGCATGTACTTTATATACTTGTCACATCTGCTTGGTTTATACTGTTGTTCAAGTCCTCTATTTTCTTATTGATTTTCTGTCTCATTTTATCCATTATTAAAAGTGAGATATTGAAGTCTTCAACTATTATTGTAGGATTGTATATTTACCCCTCAATCCTTGCTTTATATATTTTGGGCCTCTGTTGTTTGTTGTACATATGTTTATAATGGTTATGTCTTGATGAGTTGACTCTTTTATTAACATATAATATTTTTATATGTCTCTTCTAACAAATTTGACTAAAAGTCTATTTTGTATGATATTAGTATAGCCATCCCAGCTCTCTTTTGTTATCTATTTACATGGAATATCTTTTCTATCCTTTCATTTTCAACTTACTTGTGTTTTTGGAAATTAAGTCTGTCTCATGTAGACAGCATATAGTTGAATCATGCTTTTAAAATCTGTTCTGCCAATTTCTGCCTTTTAATGGGAGAGTTTAATCAATTTATGTTTAAAGTATTAGTAATTACTGTTGAGAAAGTACTTACTTCTGCCATGTTGCTATTGTTTTATGATATACCAAATATTTTTTTATCCCTCAGTTTCTCCTTTTGGCTTTCTTTTGGGTTTGATTGATTTCCTCTTCTGCCTTGAGATTCTGCCTGGTAAAGGACTGGTATGGGAAAGCTATAAATTTATCCTTCTTCATACATTTATGCAATAGCTATGAAACATAAAATTCTCACCTCCCCCTATACATACTTCCTCATTTTTCTCTCATAGACATGCAAGTCAACCTCTCTAGTCCCTAACTCTCACTCCAATATCTATTCACTTAAAAGTTTTAACTATCAGTTCAAACTCAGTAGTTCCAAATTGCCTCTTTCCAGAAAATCCATTTCACTTTAATGAGCAAAATATACTTAGGACTTTTATTATCCCAATCCTCCAGGCTTAAGTTTACTGGGTATTTCCTTCCTCTTCCTTAGTCCCCACTCCCATAAAATCACTAAGGTCTATTGCCAGTTCTTCTGTCTCACTTGGATTGGATTCTTTCTCTCTATTTCCACTACTACTACTATCTTCATTGCTCCACACCTTGATAATTGCAGAAGCCTTCTAAATGGTTTCTTTGCTTCAGGTTTGGCACCTCCAATCTATCCTGCTTAAATAATCTTCTAAAAGTATCCTTTTAAATCAAGCTGCTGCCCCACTTGAGAACTTACAACAACTACACGGCCTGTTAGTTCAAGTCATGGAAACTCCCAACCCTCTCTAATCAGGTTCCAATTTATGTGACCTTCCCCTCATCCTCTGCCAAGGTATATTAAATCTTTTATGTCAGGCAACAGCCCAACACTGACCCACCAACCCTCATTATTCATGCTAATCCAATTATCTCTCTGCCTTTACCTCTTTACTCATTCTTAAAGAGACTTTTCTTCCATCCTCAAATATTTATTGGATGCATCTTGTGTGCCAGGGTATATGCTAAATACTGTGGATATAGCTATTATTGGTGTCTACTACCTTAGATCTTACAATCTATTGCAGAAGATAGACAATAAATCAGTAATCTAAATAATATGTGATGGTTGTTAAGGTAGAGGAACTACTTGATAGCAGAATCTAGTCTAGAGGTCTGGGAAGACTACCCTGCAGAAATGATTTTAAGATGGAACATACATAATGAGTAGGAGTTAACCAGGTGAAGAGGATTTTGGACAATATTCCAGACAAAGGTAACAGTATATGTGAGAGCTCCTGGGCAAAAGCATATCATGAACCAGGAAGTGAAAGAAAATAAATGCAACTGCCATACAAATTTCAAGGAGAAAGAGTAGCAGCAAGAATTGTCAGGGACTAGATTATGCAATTATGTGAGATCATGTGAGGATTGTTGCCATGCTTAGAACTCGGAACTTCATCCTAAAAACAAAGAGAAATTGTTGAAGGATAGTTACGTGACTAGAAATTCACTTTGACCGTGGAGAATGGTTTGGAGGGGAAGAAGAATATAGGCCGGGAGACTAGCTAGGAGGATATTGAAATAATATAGGAAAGAAGTAGCAGTAGCTTAGAATAAGTCAGTCACAGTTGAGATGTAGAGAAGATGACAGAATCAGGAGACAGTTCAGAAATGTAATCAACGAACCTTAGTGATGGATTGACTGTGGTGGGTGAGGCAGAGGGTTATGTCAAAGATGACTTCCAAGTTTCTGGCTTGAAAAAGTAGGTGAATAATGATACCATTTCACTGAAATGGAAAAACTGAAGGATATGCCTATTTCAGAGGCAGAATATGAGTTCAGTTTATGATATGGATAGTTTAAGATGCCCGTGAGGCATCCAAGGGGATATGTAAGAGAGTCCATCATATAAGTCTGAAGCTGAGAAGAGAGGTCAAGATCAGTGACAAGATTTGGAAGCTGTTACCATATAGATGGTATTTAAAGCTATGTGATTAAATGGTATCATCTAGGGAGAGAATATAAATAGGAAAGGGAAGAGGGCTAAGCTGTGGAGTTGTGTAATATTTAAAGATGAGATAGTGAAGTAAAGGCCATCAAAAGAGAGTACTAGAGAGAGAGAGGAGAAAAATCAGAATAGTGTTATATTCTAACAACAGTTGAGGATGATGACTGAGGGAAAAATGGTTTAAGAAGGAGTGATCAACAGTATTTGATGTTGCTAAGAAATCTAGCAAAACAGGGACAAAAAGTGACTGCTAAGGTTAATAACATTATGGTGATTAATTCCTTGATTATAGTTAGAATGCACTAGACTTAGCAGTGAGAGGGGTGTGAGGAAATTAAAACAGTCAGTGTAGACAACTTGTTCAAGAGATTTGGTAGAAAGGAGGAAGTGGAGAGACTAGTTGGTGGAGATATGGGGTTGAGGGAGTTTTAAGATATGAGAGACTTTGAGATGTTTAAATGCTGCCATCAAGGTACCAGTAGAAAAAGAGAGAAGGAGAGAAGAGATAATCAAGATAGTTGGGGCCTCAAGAAAGGGGCAGGATTAACCTTAGAGAGAAAAGAGGATACCTTATCTATTGTAACATGAAGGAAGGAGCAAAAAATATCAGTGTGGATTCAGATGAATTTGTAGGTTTTCATGGTACAAAGCTGGGGAAATTTTCTTCTGATCCTTTTATATTTTCTGTGGAGTAGTAGAGATGAGATCATTTGCTGAGAAGGTGGGCTCAAGGTTTGAGAGCATAGAGGTTTGATGAGAGTGGAGAAAATAATTTTGAGAATGGGAGAGCCAACTAAGTAAGGAGACTGGAATCACCAGGCAGTGTTGAGAGCAAATTGGTGGTTCTTCTGACACTGCTCAACAGATCTAGTGCAGATGCAGAGAAGCGAGATGATTATTTTATTCAGGGTTTTGCCAAGTAGGTGTGATAGAAAGTCAATGGATCCAGGGAGCTGGGAATGTGATGGATCTTTAATCCAAGCTTGATACAGAGAAAAGTGAAGGTGGGGGAAGCTATGTGTAGCGTAAAAATAGAGGGCTCAGTGGACTGGGGTACCAATGAAATTGAAGAACCTCATTTTTTTGTAAATGACAAAATGCATACAGTGGAAGGATGGGAACTTACGGTAAGAAACTGGGGTCAGAATTTGTCATTTTAGAGAAGGAACAGATTCTGGTACTGATCAAGTCAAAAATGTGGCTGTGAGAATGGATGGCTGAGGTACTTGGTGGAGATAAATGGAAATATAACTGAAGGGTAAGGGCGTTGGTTGGATCATCCATACCACTGGATGTCACCCAAGGTGATGGCAGGAGTTGGTATGTAGAGGAAGTCAAGAACCTAAAGTTTTCAATAAACAGTAGAAGATAGAGATGATGGAGTACAGGTGAGAAAATGACTGAGATTGGTATATGACAACAAGAATGGTTAGAAGGTTATTTAGCTGAATGATATGAGCCTTAAAATATCAGGGGTTATATGGGAGTTGGAGCCAAGCTGCCTGAGCTTGAATTCTGGCTCCACCCTGAGTGGTGACTGCCAAGTTATGTAACCTCTGTGCCTCAGTTTTTTATCTGTAAAATGGGTATGATGATAGTATCTAACTTATAGGCTTTTTAAGATGATTAAATGAGTTAATGGTTGAAGAATACTTAGAACAGTATCAGGCCCATAGTATTTACTAGATAAATGTCAATTTTCATGTAGTGTCCTACTTTGCAGAAGGCTGGGTGCCCAGCTCTGATTATATTCAGATAGAAGATTTCAACCAACTACAGACGTCCCATTTGTCAGCTTAAGGGATTTTATTCCTGTCTGTGACCTAGTCTTATCAGGGATATGCTGACTACCCATCAGTAGTGAGATCCTCAGATCCAGGCATGTTGGCAGCAGGGAAGCCATGCTTTTTGAAGCCCACTTTGGTTGAGTAACAGACTGTTGAAAAATGTATCAACTGTATCCTGAAAGGCTGTATTGGTAATGACATTAGATTTATAAACTGAGTGGCCAGACAGGAGTTTCATTAACACCTTTAGAGCCACATTAAACAATATGGTATAGCCATCCCTATTGGGAAATCACAGACCAACTAGCCAGCCCCACACTATGACAGCCCTGCACTGCATAAAAAAGTAAGGATGTTAGATGGGAAGGTGAGAGTATGAAGCCACTCCCAGGTAGATACTCTGTAGGGGACAGTTACACATCCCCATAAATCAGTAGCAGTTCTTGAGAGTACAATTGGAGGATGCTATTGTGATTTGACATTTTAGGGCATGTCCCAAAGTAAGCATTTCTTCTCTAGTGCCTCCAAACAGGTATCACTATTAGGTGATTCTAATAATAGAATCACAGACTCTGAGATGTGGAAAAGTCCTTAGAGATCAAGGTGTGCCTTTATGGGGAAGGTTATGTAACAGACTCAGTGATTTACAATGTTCTTGATTGTTGAGGGGGCAGAAATTCTGAAACCAAATAATATACTCAGCCTTACCTTCACTCTCACATACATTCATTCATTTATTCACTTATTCCTTTAACAATTATTAACTGGTATATATCAGTGAACAAAATAAGCAAAGATCCCTGTCCTTGTGGAATTTACAGTCTAGTCAGTGGGGGTGGCGTGGGAGGAGGGACTACATAGCAGTGTATTCAACCAAAAATATCATGGTTATTTATTTAAAAAGTAATGAGTTACTTCATTTTTACTTACCAAGATGACACAGGACTATAGTGAAAGAGAAACAAACTCTCTGCCAACAAAGTATAATGTCTATTTTCCCACATTTCCCCAATAACTGCCTACTGATGAAAATGCACCTTTTTATACTCTTTTGGAAAAAACCTAGTAAAATGACTATGAGCACTTCTGGACCATTCCAGAGACAGACTTTAAGAATGGTGAGTGCCTTAAACCAAAGGTGGAAAGGTAGAATTCTAAGTATTAGTGAGCTGGGAGGGACTAGGCGTTTTGAGGACCAGGAATATTCACTTCAATCTGGCCCTGGCTATTGGTCTTTTTATTGAGCCAGATACTGTGTTAGATTCTAGATGTAAATAAGACAGTTTCTGGTTTCAAAGAAGCTCCTGGTCTGTAGGAGGGAAATAGACACTGCAAAAGATAGTCACAACGTGATTAGTGCTACAGCAGTGGCGTGGGCAAAGTAGTGGGAGTCCAGCGGAGGGAGAGTGACTAGTTCCTAACTCCATCTGTGAGAGTCAAGGAAGACTTCATGGAAGAGGTAACATTTGAACTGGGAATTGAAGAATGAATAGAAGTGTGCCAGAGAAAGAATATAGGGAAAATATTGTATTCAGAGGGGACAGCATGTGCAAAACTATGGAGCCATAAAAGGATTTACAGAAAACATATTTTCTAGTGGTGTGAGAAGTCTACTGTGCCTGTCCCTGGAGCATAGGAATTGGGTGTGTGGCAGGAGATAAAGTAGGAGAGGGAGTGTGTCAGATTGTCAAAGAATGTGTACATCATACTAAGGAGTTTGGCAGTGAAGAATCAACAGAGATTTTTTTTTTTTTTGAGACAGACTCTCACTGTGTTGCCCGGACTAGAGTGCCGTGGCGTCAGCAACCTCAAACTCCTGGGCTCAAGCAATCCTCCTGCCTCAGCCTCCCAAGTAACTGGGACTACAGGTATGTGCCACCATGCCTGGCTAATTTTTTATATATATTTTTAGTTGGCCAATTAATTTCTTTCTATTTTTAGTAGAGACAGGGTCTCGCTCTTGCTCAGGCTGGTTTCAAACTCCTGACCTTAAGCAATCCACCCGCCTCGACCTCCCAGAGTGCTAGGATTACAGGCGTGAGCCACCGCGCCCGGCCAACAGAGATTTTTTTTAAAGAAAAAAAAATATGTGATCAAATATTTTTGGTTTTATTTTTCAGAGAATGGGATTAGTAGCTTGATGGAGGATGAGGGAGAGACTAGACGTATGGAGATAGGAAACTGTTGGAGCAGTCCTAGCAAAAGACAATGAGGGTCTGACCTAAAGCAGTATCTATGATAGAATTTAACAGACATTTTTGAAGTGAGATTGACAGGATTTGGTAACTAGTTAGAAATACAGAGTGAGGCAGAAAGAAGAATGAAGGATTATATCAAGCTTGGCTGTGTAGACATTAGCCAAAATGAAGAATACTGAAGAAAACAGGTTTAAGGAAGAATAAGATCAATTCAGTTTTGAGATGGCTGTGGGACATTCAGCTGGGTAGGTAGAAATATGGCTGAGGGCTTCAGAAAGAAAATCAGAAGAAAATAGCATTTGGAAAAATGCGTGAAATGTTCCAAAAAGATAAAGTATAATGAAGATTGAAAACAGGTCACTGGAATTTAGCAATGAAGGGGCCTTCAAGGAAGCAGTTTCAGTGCAGTGGTGGAAGCAGATATAAGATTGCATTGGTTTGAGGTTTAGAAGAGAAAAATTAGAAACAAAGAGATGGTCAAAGAAAAAAAGAGATAGTAAAATTAATATCAATGAATTCAAATGAAAAAACAAAGCATAGACTATTAATTAGAGATAAAGAGGGTTATTGTTTTATTAACAAAAGCTAAAATCTACAGTAAACATATGAGTCATGAATGGTTATACATCAAATGATGTAGTATGTCAGTTTGTAAAACAAAAATTGTTATAAGAAGTTGGCAACATTGTAATCCTGATGGGAGACATTATCATACTTAGTTAGGGTTAGTTTTAGTTGCACGTAAGGAAAAACCTAAAATAGCAGGAGTGTAAACTGGGTAGTAGTTTATTTCTCCCTTATGGGAAAGAAGTCTGGATATAGTTGATCCAGGGCTACATGTCTTGCTGTTCTGCCATCATTAGTCTATTGCTCAAAAATGTAGTCTTTTATTTTGGGCGGCATTATGCCCATGTAAAAATTAGGAAGGCCTCTGTTACCAAGAAGAAAGGTAAGATCAGATGTTGGGTTAGCAAATAGCAGCCTCTGCATTATAACTGTCTTAGTCTTTGATAGATCAGATACATATACACACACAAAAAGAGAACAGATAAATTGAATAATATAATTGATGTTCGACTCTATACATATATCTATAACATTCTACCCTACATGGTGCACACATTTTTACCAAATGTTCATCAAACATTTATAAAAATATTTTCATGTCTAAGACCACACAAGAAACAATATATTACAAAAAGCAGAAGTAGTTCAGCCCATAATCTCAGTCTCTGATCACAACTCAATGAGCCTAAACATTTAAATCTGAAGGTAAATAAACAAAGTAAAACCATGAAGAATATAAAAAAATCTACCCCACTAAATAATTTTTAGGTCAAACATAAAAAAACGGAACTCCAATTATATTCTATTTAAACAATAATTATGAATGAAACATTAACAATTTAGGAAATGCACCGAGTGCTTTATTCAAAGGAAAAGCCACATGACTTTTTGTCAAACAAGAAGGGAGAAAAATAAATCAGGAAGGTAGAAGAGGGAAAATAAAAGAAAATTGGTAAAGTATACGTAAATAATTATTATAGATACAAGAAGAAATGAAACAGAAAATAGAAACCCAGAAAAACTGATAAGTAAATATAAGAGCCACTTTTTGAAATGACTCATAAATAACAAATCCTTGGCAACAATAATCAAGAATATAAAAGGAGGAAAAGAATTTTATAAAGCACAACATAAATGTAATATAGTGGGTTGAATAGTGTTCCCCCCGCAAAATTCATGTCCATCCTGAAGTTCAGAATCAGACCTTGTTGAAAATAGGTCTTTGCAAATATGATGAAGTTAAGATGAGGTCATACTGGATTGGGGTGGGCCCTAAATACAATGACTAATGTCCTCATAAATAGAGGGGGCACACAGAAAAGCACAGAAACATGGGGAAGGTGGTCATGTGAAGATGGAGCTAAAGATTGGAGTTATGCTGACACACACCAAGAGATACCAGGAGCTCCCAGACAATGGAAAAGGCAGAAGAGGAAGAATTCTGTTCCTACAGCCTTTTGAGGGAGTGTGTCCCTGCAGACTTTGATTTTGGGCTTCTAGCCTCCTAGAAAGTCTAAAACTGTAAGAGAATAAACTTCTGTTGTTTTAAGCCCCTCAATTTATTGTACTTTGTGTGGCAGCCCTAGGAAACTAATGTATATAAAAGCTTAATGATTGAGGGCTAAATATAAGAACCCATATAAGAACCCAGTGCAGTAGGTACTGCAATAAGTGGTATTTTACAGGTGAAAATACTGAGAATTTAAGTAATTTGTCCAAGTAAAGGATTCAAACTTAGGTAGATTGCCTTCAGGGGTGCGGTCTAAATCACAACATTGAACTTCCTCTCAGATGTAGTATAGACAGTAGATTTAAAGAGAGAGAGAGGGAGAGAGGAAGAGAGAAAGAAGGAGGAAGGAATGAGAATGTCATAAATTTAAATCCCGGTGAAATTACAAAAAAAGTAGAAAATTAATAACCATGAAAAAGTCATCAAATAACTATCAATTCTTCCACAACAAAGCATATAACAAAACCAACCAAACAAAAAACAAACACAAATAACACCTCATAGAGTTCCATAGGTGAGTTCTTTCAAACATTGAAGAAAGAGATAATTTCTATGAGATTTTAGTTGTTCCAAAAATAAGGAATATCTCTAATTTTTTTTTTTTTTTTAAACAGAGTCTCACTCTGTTGCCCGGGCTAGAGTGCTGTGGCGTCAGCCTAGCTCACAGCAACCTCACACTCCTGGGCTCAAGTGATCCTCCTGTCTCAGGCTCCTGAATAGCTGGGACTACAGGAATGTGCCACCACGCCTGGCTAATTTTTTCTATATATTTTAGTTGGCCAATTAATTTCTTTTGTATTTTTGGTAGAGACAGAGTCTTGCTCTTGCTCAGGCTGGTCTCAAACGCCTGAGCTCAGACAGTCTTCCTGCCTCGGCCTCCCAGAGAGTTAGGATTACAGGCGTGAGCCACCACGCCCGGCCTAAATTTTTAAAATAAAACTAGCATAGCTCTGAAAATTGTATCTAACAAAGACAAAACCAAAAAGAAAAAAAAAAAGAAAAACAGACAAAACTCACTTATGAATCTGGATTTAAAATTTTAGATAATATGTTACTCAAATGAATAAAGCATTATGGAAAGAATAATACTCAGTGACCTAGAAGGACTCATTTTAAGGATTCACAGTTTATTAGAAAATTTTTTATTTGTTATTTTAATTGGCAGGTAAAATTGTATGTATTTATTTTGCACAGCATAATATCTTGAAATATATATACACTGTGAAATGGCTAAATCTGTCTACTTAACATATGTATTACCACACATACTTATTTTGTAGTGGGAACATTTAAAATTTACTCCTAGCATTTTTCAAGAATACAATACATTGTTATTAACTATAGTCACCATGTTGTACAATAGATTTCTTAAACTTATTCTTCCTATCTAAATGGAAGATAGGAAGATATTTTTGGAAATGACAGGATTTCCTTTTTTATGGCTGAATAGTATTCCATTGTGTGCATATGCCACATTTTCTTTATCCATCAATCTGGTGCTGGACACTTAGGTTGATGCTACATCTTGGCTATTGTGAATAGCACTGCAATAAATATGGAAATGCAGATATCTCTTCAACATACCAATTTCATTTCCTTTGGATATACACTCAGTAATGAGATTGCTGGATTATATGGTAATTCTATTTTTGTTTTTTTGAGAAACTCCATATTGTGTTTTATAATGGCTGTACTACTTGACATTCCCACCAACAGTGTGCAAGTGTTCCCCTTTCTCTGCATCCTCACCAATATTTATTATTTTTGTCTTTTGGATAATAGCCATTCTAACTAGAGTGAAATGATATTTCATTATAATTTTGATATGGGTTTTCCTGATGATTAGTGATGTTGAACATTTTTTTATATACCTGTTGGCCATTTGTATATCTTCTTTTGAGAAATGTCTTTTCAGGTATTTTGCCCACTTTTAAATCAGATTATTTGTTTTTTGCTATTGAGTTGATTTCTTTATGTAATCTGGTTATTAAGCAATCTCTTCTCAGTTGGATAGTTTGCAAATAACTTTTCCCATTCTGCAGGCTGTCTTTTCACTTTGTTGCTTGTTTTCTTTGCGTGCAGAAGCTTTTAAGGTTGACATAATTCCATTTGCTTATTTTTGTTTTTGTTGCCTTGCTTTGTTTTGAGGTCTTACCCAAAAAATTACTATAGGTTTTTGCTTTGTAGTTATCGTGAGGCTTACAGAAAACATCTAGTAGATGTAACAGTTTATTTTAAGCTGATAACAATTTAACTTTGATTGCAAAAAAGAAACTCTACACTTTTACTCCATTCACCTCCCCATCAATTTGGAATTTTTGACATTATAATTTACATATTTTTATGTTGCATATCCCTTGACAAATTATTGTAGGTATTATTGTTTTAATGATTTTGTCATTTAACCTTTATACTAAAGATATAAGTGATTTACACACCACCATTACAGCGTTAGAGTATTCTGAATTTGGCTGTATACTATTTTTTCCAGCGTATTTTAGACTTTTTGACATTGTCTTTTTAGTCATTAGCATCCATTTATTTTGAACTCCCTTTAGCACTTCTTGTAAGATAAATCTGGTGGTGATGAACTCCTTCAGTTTTGTTTGTATGGGAAGGTTTTTATCTCTTCATTTATGAAGGACATTATTTGCTGTGTACAGCATTTTTGGTTGGAAGATTTCTTCCTTCAGTACTTCGAATATATCATCCCTCTCCTAGCCTGTAAGGTTTCTGCTGAGAAATCTGCCTCTAGCCATGTTGGAACCCCTTGGATATGTTATTTGCTTCTTTTCTTTTGCTGCTTTCAGTGTCTTTGAGTTTGACAGTTTGCTTGTAATATGTCTTGGGGTGGTCTTGTTTGGATTGAATTTGATTAGAGATCTTTGACCTTCCTGTACCTGAATATTTATATTTTTCTCCAGTTTGGAAAGTTTTCTGCTACTGTTTCTTTAAATGGCCTTTCTACTCCATTATCTTTCTCTTTTCCTTCTTTACCTCCCATGACTCAAAATTTTGCTCTTTTGATGCTGTCCTATAAATCCCATAAGATTTCTTTATTCCCTTTTATTTTTTCTCCTCCAAGTGTATATTTACAAATAACCTGTTCTCGAGTTCACAGATTGTTTCTTCTGCTTGATCTATTCTGTTATTGATGCTCTCTATTTTATTTCTCATTTCATTCATCATACTTTGCAGTTTCAGAATTTGTTCAATTTTTTAATTATTTTAATCTCGCTGTTAAATTTCTCATTTTAATCACTTAATTTTTTCCTAATTTCATTGAATGGTTTCTCTGTATTTTATTCAATTTCACTGAGCTTCCTTAAAACAATTATTTTGAATTCTTTATAAGACAGTTTATACATCCCTACCTCTTTAGGATCAGCCACTGGTGTTTTATTTTGTCTTTTTAGTGATGTCATGTTTCCATGATTGTTTTTGACCCTTGATTGGTGTCTGCACATTTGAAGATGTAGTTGCATACTCCAGTCTTTGTAGACTGGCTTTTTCTGGAAAAGTCTTTCAATACCCTGTCCAGAGATTCTAAGCAGGCCTTCTGGTGTGATCCATGGGTAGGCTTGCTGCTAGAATCCTTGGGTTATCTGGCCTTGTGCTTGGGTCAATAGATGGGCAAGCATGGAGCTGGATCCACTTGATTAGATCTATTGATTGGATTTGCTGGAGTGGGCCTGGAGCCTATATTTCTGGGAGCTGGCCTGAAGCCCATGTCCAGGTGGGCAGTCTTGAAGCCTAGGACTGCCTGGGCCAGAAAGGAACAGGGGTAGACCTGAAGTCTCAGGCCACTGGGGCTGATCTACTGCTGAGTGCTGTTTGGAACCTGGGGAAGCTGAATTCAGCCTGGTGATGGTGCAGACTGGAGATCAATACCATTGTACAGACCTGAAACCTTGGGCCATGGGCTCTGGCCTGGTTCTAGGGCTGGTCTGGAGGCTCAGTCTGTGGGTACCAGCCTAGAATTGAGGGCTGTAGGGACTTGCCTAGTGCTGGGTTTTACTGTGGCAGGCCCAGTACTGGAATCCAAGGCTAAGTCCTGTGTTCAATTTCCTCTCTTTCCTATAAGCAGATATATCTATTTCCAGGCTGTGCTACCTGCGGTTGAGTGAGGGGTGTCATGGGTAATGTAAAACTATTTTACTTACCCTCTTCAAAGCATTTTTCTTACTTTTCTGCTACACCCAGGTTTTGTGACTTCTTACCTGGTTTCCCTAGCACTTGTGAAGGTATCTTTGTGCATGGATAGTTGTTCAAATTGATGTTTCTGAAGGGAGATGATCTCGGGAGAGTCCTATTCTCCTATCTTGCCTGGACTTCAGTCAGGAAATCTTTTAATAAAATTAATCATATTAATAGGTCAAAGAAAAGCTCATAGGTTTACCTTGATAAATGCCAAAAAGTTACTTGATAAAATACAACATTCAATCTCATAAAAGTCTTATAAAATATAATAAAAGAATACTTTCTTAATATAAAAATATATAATAATAGCAGATGATATTATAGTTCATGGTGACACACAAGAAGTATCCCCATTAAAATCAAGAATAAAACAAGATTTCTTACTCTCACCACTGTTGCCAGCATCATTATGGAAGTCTTAGACAATGCAATGAAACAAGAAAACCAACTAAGAAGCATAATTACTTAAAAGGAAGAAGAAAAATGACCATTTAAAATGATATGATTGTCTACCTGAAAACCCTAGGAAATTCAACTAAACACTTTATTAGAACTAATAAGAGTTTTTATCAAAAAGTCCCAAGACAACAGATGCTGGTGTGGATACAGAGAGAAGGAACACTCATACACTCTTGGTGGAACTGCAAACTAGTACAATCTCTATGGAAAGTAGTATGGAGAGAACTCAAAGAACTGAAAGTAGAATAGCCATCTGATGCAACAATCCCACTACTGGGTATTTACCCAAAGGAAAAAAAAAGACATTTTATAAAAAAGACACTTGCACTCAAATGTTTACAGCAGCACAATTCTCAGTTGCAAAAATATGGAAACCACCGAAATGCCCATCGATACATGAGTGGATTAATGAAATGTGGTATACATATACCATGGAGTACTACTCAGCCACAAAAACATGGTGAATTAATGCCTTTTGTAGCAACCTGGATGGAACTGGAGACCATCCTTTTACGTGAAGTATTGCAAGAATGGAAAAACAAAAACCACATGAACTCACTATTAAATTGGAACTAACAGATCAACACTTATGTGCACATATGGTAGTAAAATTCAAAGGAAATCAAGCAGGTGGGAGGGGGGAGGAGGGGATGGGTAAATTCACACCTAATAGGTAAAATGCACACTATCTGGGTGATGGACACACGTATAACTTTGACTCATCTGTACAAAAGCAATTCATGTAACCAAAACGTTTGTACCCTTGTAATATTCTGAAATTAAAAAAAAAAAAAAAGCAAGTTTGGTAGTCAAGGGAAAGCATAGAAGTAAAGACTTTAGTTTTAGAAACAGTAATGGTTAATTAATATTTTAAAAATGGAAATGTATTTTTGTAGGCTGAAGGGAAGGACTTGGAAAAGAGGTCAAGGTCAGAAGCACAGGAGAGAAAAGGAACCATTGATGGTGGATGTGATAGCATGCTCCAGTGTAGGGGTAGAGACTATTGTGATGATTGCCATGAACAATAATGAAATTGTAGATATGTAAAGGAGTTGGCCTTAGACATGAGAATGTATAAGCCTTGGACAGGACTTATTAGCTTTGGTCAAGAATAGTCAAGCTTGATTTGGAGTGGGGACACACTTACCTCTCAAATATGAAAGGAGAAAAAAGATGAGTGCCATTATTAGAAATGTTAGAATATTAAGGCAGGAACGTTGATGGTGTTCATACTTAATGGTCCCTTTTTTTCCACTGATAAAAGAAGTAAGACAATTTTCTGAGTCTAACTGTGATGGGGTAAAGGACCTGGAGAGGGTTGCACAAGCTTAAAATATCTGGTTTTTGAAATGGAAAAGAGCTTCAATCAAAGAAAGAGTCGTGGAAAAACTTTGAGAGCCCAGATGATAATGTTTGTGGTTTCTCGTGTCATCTTTAAGCTCAAAGAACAGCTTTACCAACTCTAATGTTTAATAATGTTCATCTGTTGATCATTAAAATTTTTGCTGCCTTTCATGTTATTGGCATGCCTCTGGGGTGGCTTTATATAATATCTTTTAAAAATGATGAGGTAATATAGCATGTTTTTCACAGCATTTTTCCTTACTACTTGCTAAGTTGGCTTTCTTGAATTATGTTTATAGAAAACCTATGATGTAGCTAACTTAAGTTTTAGAATGGCAGTTATCAGGCTCCATTTGAGGCCAAAGCAAAAGCAAAATTTTGGTCTTTTCCAAATGACCGTTGACATAGGATCTTTGCAAGGATAATTTTTTAGGCAACATGAATTATTTTTAGATAGAAAAGACTTCATTACACAGGTCAAGAGTTTGCCCACAGGTACATAAAGCTTAGGGGTTTTTTTATAGCACTTGGAAGCCCTTTAACATTTAAGACAAGCCTCCAAACCTAGCAGTTTCCCTTTTTGTTGGAAAACACATTAAAAAACCTTACTTTTCTAGAGAACATGAAAAACAGTACATACCTGAGCATAGTGCCTGAAAAGCATGTTAATAATGCTTTTCAGCAAATTGAAACATAACTCTTTTCCTGCTGCATAAATACAGGGAATTTGACATACATTAAAAATTGTATTTCCATATTCCAGTCCCTCTGTAAAACCTATTGACTGATACCCAGGGAACACTGAATGCTTGCAGTTAATAGGTGTCTCTTTATTAAGCCAGAATACTCTTGCTTCCACCAGTTCAGAGGTATGAGTGAAGATACAGTTGTTTTGTTCCCAAACCTGTTTAAGTCAATTGAATTTGTTATTGTAATTACATAACTTAATTTTAGTATTATGGCAGCCAGTGGCACATGTCTACAAAAATAAAATTATTGTTTTTATAAAAACTAAGTTGAATGAACAAATTAGGAGTGAATAAAATAAAGTGCTTAACAGAGATACCGTAGAGATTAATATTATGAAATACTTTATCCTAATACATTGAAAAATGAGATTAAATGAATAAATTTCTAGAAAAGTGTAAATTACCAAAGGCAACTAAATTAAAAAAGAAAAATTTTTATTAACTATGATAACATGCAAGATACTTATTCACTAGTTGAAAATATCTCCATAGGAAAAACAGCAGATCCATATACTTTAATAATTGTACACAAAGTATTTCAGATGAGAGAAAAAGAGGCAACACTTCCCAAATCATGATATATAACCATGGTGCCAAATCAGAGAAGGAGAATATATGGAAGAAGAATTAGAGGTTAAACTCACCCACTAATATAGATAACAGATTTTTAAAGATATTAACAAATTAATTCCAGAAATATTTCAGAAGATAGTTCATTAAGATCCAGATGGCTTTATTTCAGACATGCTAGGAAAAGAGGCAGGGCACGGTGGCTCATGCCTGTAATCCTAACCCTCTGGGAGGCCAAGATGGGAGGATTACTTGAGTGAGGCCAGGAGTTCGAGACCAGGCTGAGCAAGTGTACCACCTTCTCTACAAAAAAAATAGAAAAATTGTAATCGCCATCAAATTGGTATTGACTGATTAACACTATGGTGCTCAAATGGTGGGAGTGTTCACTAGGGATTTGGGGAGTGGGGGGTAAACCCACATTTGAGCGATATGGTGGGCACTGTGGAGGGGTGGGACATGCTTGAAAAGTAGTTGGGGAGCGGAATTAGGGGTCTCAGTAGGGGAAAGGAATTCCTCAAAAACTGATTTATGTGATTAACTGTACATCTCGGTAAATTCACTGAAAATCATTTAATTGTACACTTAAAGTGGAGTAAAGGCATGATATGTAAAGTATACTTCAATAAAGAAAAAAGAAAAAAAATAGAAAAATTATCTGGGTGTGGTGATGTGCACCTGTGGTCCTAGCTATTCAGGAGGCTGAGGCAGGAGGATTGCTTGAGTGCAGGAGTTTGAGGTTGCAGTAAGCTAGGATGACACCACTGCACTCTAGCCTGGGCAACAGAGTGAGACCTTATGAAAAAAAGTACTAGGAAAAGAAACATTAGTTTCCTATGTGAAAATTCTTAACCTATGTAATGAATATATTAGATAATCTATTAAAATCACCACACTAACATGTCATCTCAGTAGATACAGTAAAAGAATTTGGTAAAATGTAAAATATTCTCAATAAAAATAAACCCTTAGAAAACCAGGTATAGAAGGAAATTTCTTTAATTTTATAAAGGAGGTTTAAAAAAACCTAATGCAAACACTGTACTTAATGTTGAAATTCTAAAAGCATCCCTTTTACATTAGAGACGAGAGAGATGCCTACTAATACCTCTTCTATTCAATGGTTTATGGGATATACAAGCCAGAAGAGCAAGACAAGGTGAAGAAATGGAAGTTAAAAGGATTTAAAAGAAACAAACAAAACTATAATTCTTCTAAGTTTATATCTATTATAGATTATACCTGAGAAAACTGATATATGTATCAATTTTCTCAGATTGTATGCCTGTATATTATATGACACCTTCATTTCTGGAAATAAGGAGGGTTAATTCATTTAAACCAACCCCCATTCAAAGACCTAAAAATTGTGAATAAAGTATTGTTTAAAATCTTAAAGGCATCCAAGAGATGACTAAATATTAATATGTTACAAGGCAAGAATCTAAGAGACACTGAAACAGGGAGATATAAGCTAAGTTCCAAAGCCACTTTTGTCCATAAGGGATTTGTCAAACCAGGTGACTGGAGCTTTTATTTTTGACAGTCTCAAGGTAGCAGGTGGGACAGAAGATATTATCAAGGACCAGCCTAAGGTGGGGAGTTTAGTAGGAGACTTTTCATATCAAAGTGAACCTTAGAAGACTATACCCTTGAGTGAGGGTGAATCAGAAGTAAACCCATCCAAGCAATCCCATTCTCTCAGAAGACAGTATGAAAAGTTGCCTTGATACTAAACAAAATATGGGGATAAGATCAACTAGTCCCCAAGAAGTTATTAACACAAGCTGGTCCTCACACATATTTGCAGTTGAAATTATCACCTGATTGTACAAAAATCTTCAAGAAATGTTTAAAAATAAAATAAAACATTTAAAAATAAATAAATATAATTGAAAGTGCTATATTATAGGTATCTAAGTGCTTGGCAAAGCAAATACAAATACTCTCTGGAGAAAAGTATCTTCATCCTAACTCTCAAAGAATGTCTATAAATGAAAACACAACATATCAATTGTATGGGATGAAGAAAAACAGTATTCTGAGGAAAATTTATAGCAATATATACCTACATTAAAAAAAAGAAAGATCTAAAATAAATAACCTAACTTGCATGGCAGGGATCTAGAGAAATAAGAGCAAACTAAACCCAAAGGTAGCAGAAGGAAAGAAATAATGAAGGTTAGAGTAGAGATAAAACAAATAGGGAATAGAAAAAACAATAGAATCAATGAAACCAAAAGTTGGTTGTTTGGAAAGATCAACAAAATTGACAAACATTTAAGTAGACTGACTAAGGAAAAAAGAGAGAAGATACAAATAACTAAAACCAGAAGTGAAAGTGAATATAGTACTACTGACCTTAACAAAATAAAAAAGATTATAAGAGAATACTGTGAATAATTGTATACCAACAAATTAGATAACCTATACGAAATGGACAAATTCCTAGAAACACACAAACTACCAATTTTGACTCAAGAAGAAGTAGAATTCTGAATAGGCCTATAAAAAGTTTTTTAAAAACCCATAAAAAGATTGAAGCAATAATCAAAAACATTCCAAAAAAGAAAAATCCAGGAACAGATGGCTTCGCTGGTGAATTCTACAAAACATTTAAAGAAGAATTAACACCAATGCTTGTTAAACTTCCAAAAAATAGAAGGGGGGGAACACTTTTAATTCATTTTATACCAGCATTATCCTGATACCAAAGCCAAAGATAACATAAGAAAAGAAAACTATAGACCAATATCACTTATGAACGTAGACGCAAAAATTCTCAGCAAAATGAGACCAAACTAAATCCAACAGCATATTAAAAGGATTATACATGACGACTAAATGGAGTTTATTCCAGAAATGCAAGGGTGATTCATTCTAAGAAAATCATTCAAATCAATAGAATAAAGGGAATAAAATCACATGTGCATCTGAATTGATGCAGGAAAAGCATTTGTCAAAATCCAGCACCCATTCATGATTTTTAAAAAACATCATAAAAACACCCAGTAATAGAGGGAATTTCCTCAACATGATAAAGGGTATTTATGAAAACACACAGATCATCTCATACTCAATGGAATCGTGAAACCTGGAAAGTTTTCTTCCTGTGATCAGGAACAAAATAAGGATGTTTACTTTCATTGCTGCTGTCCAACAGTGTACTGCAAATTCTAGCCAGAGCAATTAGGCAAGATGAAGAAATAGAAGGCATCCAAATTGGAAAGAATGAAGTAAAACTATCTCTATTTGCAGAAGACATGATTGTATATATATAAAAATGTCATAAAGCCCCCTCCCTCAAAAAACTGTGAGAGTTCAACAAAGTTGCAGGGTACAAGACTAACACATAAAAATTAGTGTGTTTCTGTATACCAGCAATGAGAAATCAGAAAAGTAATTTAAGAAAATAATTCAACTTATAATATCATCAAAAGGAACGAAATATGAAGGAATAAATGTTTAACCAAGAAAGTAAAAGACCTGTACACTGAAAATTGCAAAACATTGCTTAGGAAATGAAAGAATACCTAAATAAATGGAAAGATATTTCATGTTCATGGATTAGAAGATTTAATATTGTTAAAGTTACAATCCAAACCAAAGATGTCTACAAATTCAATGTAATACATCTCAAAATTCCATTGGCCTTTTTTTTTTTTTTTTTTTTTTGCAGAAATGAAAAATCTGGCCTTCAAATTCTTCAGGACGTACAAATGGCCTTGATTAGCCTAAACATTCTTTTACAAGAAGAAGAAAAAAGTGAGAAGACTCAGTTTGGAATTTCAAATCTTACTATAAAGCTACAGTAATCAAAATGGTGTGGTACTGGCCTAAGGACAGATCAATAGACCAGTGAAATAGAACTGAGAGTCCATAAATAAATCCGTACATCCAGAGCCAATTCATTTTTGACAACAGCCATCAATAGGGAGAGAATACTCTCTTCAACAAGTGATGCTAGCACAGCTGGATATTCACATGCAAAATAATGAAGATGGGGCCCCTTTCTCACATCATGTAAAAAAATTAACTCAAATTAGAGCAGACCTAAATATAAGAACTAAAACTAAAACTCTTAGAATAAAGCCTTGGATATGACACCAAAAGCATGGGCAATAAAAAAAAAAATTGACTTCATCAAAATTAAAATCTTTTTTGCATAAGAAGACATTATTAACAAAAGGAAAAGATAACCTACTCAAGAAGAGAAAATATTTATAAATCATATGTCTGATAAGGGTCTAATATTAAGAATGTATAAAGAACTCTTAAAATGCAACAAAAAAAAAAGACTTAAACATAGGAAAAGGATTGAATAGATATTTCTCTAAAGAAGATACAGAAGGGACCAACAAGTAAATAAAAAGATGCTTAACATCATTAGTCATTAGAGAAATACAAATCAAAACCACAATGAGATACCACTTCACTCCCACAAGAATGGCTATAGTATTTTAAAAATCGAAAATAACAAATGTTGGCAAGGATATGGAGAAATTAGAACCCTTTTACATTGCTGGTGGGAATGTAAAATGGTTCAGACATTTTGGAAAACAATGTGGCAGTTCCTCAAAAAGGTAAATATAGAATTACCAGATGACCTAACAATTGTACTTCTAAGTATATACCTAATAGAATTGAAAACATATAGCCACACAAAAAACTTCTAAATGGAATGAATGTTCATAGCAACATCATTCATAATGGCCAAAAGCGGTAAACAAGTTATGGTATATCCATACAGAGGAATATTATTTAGCCATAATAATGAATGAGATATCGATATATGCTGCAACATGATGAGCCTTGAAAATATCATGTAAGTGAAAGAAGTCAGACACGAAAGTCACATATTGTATGATTCTATTTATATGAAATTCCCAGAATTGGTAAATCCATAAATCTTGAAAGCAAATTGGGGCATGCCAGGGGATTAATTGCTTAATGGATATGGGGTTTAATTTTGGGTTTATGAAAATATTTAGGAGCTAGGGAGATGTAGTAATTGGATAACGTGATTTACTGAGTGTCACTGAATTATTCACTTTAAAATGATTAATTCTATGTTATGTGAATTTTACCTCAATAAAAGTTAATTTTTAAAAAGTCTAAAAATAATTTTCCAAAAAGAATGAGCAGCTCACTGTCAAAATGACTATGCACAAACTGTAACAAGGTACCATGAAAAGGATCAAGCAGAAACAAAACACAGTAGGAAAATGCTCCAAAAGTCTTCAAAGTTTGAATTTCTAAGACACAGATTATTTTTTTAAGCTATGTTTATAAAAATGTTTCCTATGGTTAAACAAATAATGTTAAAATATCTGTAAGGAACAGGAAATTATTAAAAAAACCAGCAAATTTACAGATCTGATTTGTGATTTCTAGAGATAAAAAATACTATAATTGAAATTTAAAATTCAGTGGATGAAAACTGACTACATAAGAAATAGAAAATCCAAATACCTCTACATCTATTAAAGAAATTGAATTTTTAATTAAACATTTTTGCACAATGAAAACACACATTCCAAGTGGCTTGGCTGTTGAATTCTACCAAAATATTGAGAAAGAAATCATGTCAATCTTACACAAAATCATTCGGAAAACAGCGAAGGGGACATTTCACAACACATTTAATGAAGTTAGCATTTCCTTGACATGGAGACCAGAAAAAATACAAGACAAAGAAACTACAGACAAATACCTTCATGGACACAGTCACAAAAATCTGTATCAAGATATTAACAAATGGAAACTAGCAATATATAAAAAAAGTACAATATGGTTGGTTTCATCCCTGTAGTGCAAGGTTGATTCCCCATTCAAAAATCAAACAATGTAATTCACAACATTAACAGATTTAAGGAGAAAAATATAGATTCTTCTAAATAGACAGAGAATGCATTTGACAAACTCAATACCCAGAGACTTCTGCTTGTGGCCAGGATGGAGTAAGATGGACAAGATTTACCCTCTGTTTAAAACAACTAGAAAACCTGAACAAAACATATAAAACAATTATTTTTAAGACATTGAGTGTCAGTCAAGGAAGGATGGTGACACCTGAGAGACAGAGGACAAAATGAAGTGAGCCGTCGTTTACTGACTAGGAAGAGTGTTCAGCCCATGGCACCCTGTGCCTTACAAAGTAGACTTTGTAAGTTGACAAGATGGAGCTGAGAGAGTCTGGGGAGCCAAGGGAACTTAGAGTTCATAAGACAGGGTAATAAAGAGGAGAGTGTTTCACAGGGAATGAACTCAGGATATTTGCAGAGGGTCACCCCTCAGCATTCAGGGACTACTGATCAACATGTGCATGTGACAAAGCTACCCAAGACAGGGAAAAGAGCCATTAGATAGGATTAGACAGAATAATTACTAAAACTTAAACAGGGCCAAGATTACTTATTCTTATCAGCCAGAGTGGAAAACCTCATTACTCGTGGGTCTTTGGGTAGAGTATTCAGAAGATTTGGCTTCAATGGTAGAACTAAATTAGTCCTAAAAAATCACAGATCTGGTCCTGCCTAAGAAAGCATGAATGTAAAACTCAAGAGGATCAAACTCTTCTCAGTTAACTTAAACATGTCCCTGAATAAAGATCAAAAATATTTATAGGAATACAAAAATGTCCAGCACACAGGAAGGTAAAATTTACTATATCTGTTGTCTAATACAAAATTATCAATCATATCTTCAAAAGAAGCAGAAAAAAAGACTCTTAATGAAGAGAAAAACCAAGAAGTTGAAACTACCCAGATGTGACAAAGATGACGGAATTAGTAGGGAGGGATATTAATACAGTTATTAAAAGTATATTCTATATGTTTGGGAGCTAGAAGAAAGATGGAAGCTATTAGCTAGAAACACAGATTATATATATATATGTATATACCTATATATAAAATATTTAATATATCAATATATTATATAGTTTATGTGAAATATACATTAATATTGTATATTATTTTGTATATACTATGTAATATTAATATATACCCACATCAGAATTCTACAGAAAAAAAGTGAGATGAGAAATAAACTGGATGAGATTAACACTAGATTAGATATTGCAGAAAAAAAATCAGTGGACTTGAAGATATTTCAATAGAAATTATCCACAATGAAACATACAGAGATAAAAGATAAAAGGAAAAATCAACAGTGAGCTATTGAAACAACCTCAAATAGCCTAATATATGTTTAACTAGAGTCCTTAAAGGAGAGGAGCAGGGAAAAAGAAAAGTATTTGAAAAAATGATGGCTGAAAGTTTTCCAGATTTGAAGAAAATTATATGAGAAGCTCAACAAAACCCAACCACAAGAAACATGAAGAAAACTAAACCAACTGTGGTTAGTAGCTCCCTGAGATGTACTGTAATGATCCCCACTTCCTGGTATTCATGTTCTTGTATAATCTCAACATCTTTTTAATTTTATTTATTTATTATTTATTTATTTTTTCCTTTTTTTAAATTTCAGTATATTATGGGGGTATAAATGTTTAGGCTACGTTCATTGCCTTTCACCCCCTTTCCCCCACCCCGACAGAGCTCCATGCATGTCCATCCCCCAGACAGTGTGCACCACACTCATTATGTATGTATTTACCCATCCCCTCCTCCCCCCTCCCATTCGCCTGATGCCTGGTAAATGTTATTCCTATATGTCCACTTAGGTGCTGATCAGTTAATATCAATTTGCTGGTGAGTACATGTGGTGCTTATTTTTCCATTTTTGCGATACTTCACTTAGTAGAATGGGTTCCAGCTCTATCCAGGAAAATATAAGAGGTGCTACGTCACTGAATCTCAACATCTTGAGTGTGGGCTAAACCTAATGAATAAAATATAGAAAAAGTAATGGGATGCAGTTTTTGAGACTGGATTACAAAATACTGTGCTTTACATCTTGTTGGCTTTCTCTCTCTCTCTCCCTTGCTCACATTGATGAAATCAGCTGCAGTGTTGTGAACTGCACTATGGAGAGGCCCACATGGCAAGAAACAGGGTTTCCTCTGACTAGTAGCTAGTGAAAAATGGAAGCCTTCAGTCAACAGCCCATAAATATATGAATTTCAACAAGAATTAATAAGTGAGTTTGAAATCAGATTCTGGCCCAGTTGAACCTTATGATGACTGCAGCCTCAGCCAACAACTTGACTGGAGCTTGGCGAGAGACTCTGACACACAAATCAGGTGAACCACACCCAGATTCTCAATGCACAGAATGTAGTGAGAGAATTGTCAAACTAAATAACAAAGAGAGAGGGAGACTCTAGAAGAAAATAATTTTGTTCAGGAGTAGCATTGCAATGGGAATACATGTGCCATAGTAAACTATGTGCATTCAGAGTTTGAGACAAGGGGAAGTTTTTGAAGACAAAATGAGGAGAACTACTTCCATTGTTTTGAATCAATTATCCTTGGCTACAAGGATCAATAACAAGAGTGGTGTCAGTCTGAAGTTGGACAGGCAGTTGCTGGACAAACATCTTTGCAGAAGTATTTTCTGTGCGAGGTTGCAGTAGTCTTTGTGTAAGGTTGTGGTTTTTGCCGAGTCTTTTGTGATAGTTTTTGTTATTACATATATGTGCATGAGAAACCTCTGTTCATGGCCTTCCCCAGTTCCATTTTGTCAGGACTTGACATAGCGATTCCACTTTGATTCTAACAATTTTCACGTAATAAATATTTTATTAAGCCACTGATTTTTGGAGGAAATTTTATATGGTAATAGAGAACTAATACTCAAAGGCATATTATAATTAATTGTTTAAACCAGTGTAAAGAGAAAATCTAAAAAGTAATCATGAAAAAAAGACACATTACTTACAAAAGAACAAAGAAAAGATCACAGTAAATTTCTCATCAGGAAAAAAATGCAAATTAGGTAACAATACTGCAACATTCTTAAAATATTGGAAGGAGAAAAAACTGTGAACTTGAAATCTCATAATGTGAAAATGTCACATTAAATGTAAATGGTCTAAACATCCCAATTAAAAAGCAGAGATTATGAGAGTGGATAAAAAAGCAAGACCCACCTATATGCTATCTACAAAAAACTCACTTTAAAGAAAAAGGGAAACATATTTTAAAATAAAAGGATAAAAAAGAGATATCCTGTGCTAACACTTATCCAAAGAAAGCAGGAGTGGCTATTTAATATCATACATGTAGTTTTCAGAGCGAATAATATTGGAAACATTATTTTGTAATCATAATGGTGTCAACTCATCAAAGGTACATAACCTAAATGTGCAACTAATAACTGAGCTTCAAAATATATTATGCAAAGACTGATCAAACTGCAAGGATAAATAAATAAGCCTACAATTATGTCATATTAAACACTTCTCTCTCAATATTTGATAGGATAGAACAATTGCAAAGTTATAGAAGAATGCTATCAAAAATGTGACCTAATTGACAATTATAGACTATTCCATCAAACATCAGAAGAGTACACATTATTTTCAAATGCACACTGAACATTCAACAAGGTAGACCAAATTCTGTGCCATAAAAATCCTCCATAAAATTTTAAAAAGCTAAGTAATACAAAGTATGTAATCTGACTATAATGAAATTATATTAGAGATCAATAATAGAATGATATTAGGAGAATCCCAATTGTTTAGAAACAAAATAATACATGTTAAAATGATTTAGGGCTCAAAGGAGAAATTTAGAAAGGACAGACATTTTGAATTGAATGAAAATGAAAACAACATATCAAAATGTATAGGGTCCAGCTAAAACAGAAATTAGATGGTAATTTATAGTATTAAATGTGTATATAGAAAAGAAGAAGGGTCTCAAATCAATGATCTCAGCTTCCGTTTTAAGAAAATAGAAAAAGAGCGAATGAAACTCAAAGTAAGCAGAAGAAAGAAAACAATGAATATGTAGGAGAAATCAATGAAGAAGAAAACGTGAAAACAATAGAGAAAATCAGTGAATCAAAATTTAGTTCTTTAAAAATATCAAAAATTTGAAAAACTTCTAGCCAGATTGGTAAAGAAAATAGGGAAGGCATAAATTAACAATATCAGAAATGAGAGGAGACATCACTAAAATGTTTCTACAGATATTAAAATGATAATTATAGATTGTTAGAACAACATATGCCAATAAGTTCAACAACTTAGATGAACTGGACAAACTCTGAAATACACTAACTACCAAAACTCACTCAAGAAGAAATAGATAAAATGACTAGCCCTATGCCTATTTAATAAGTAGAATTTTTAGTTAAAAATCTTTGTAGAATGAAAACTATAGGGCCAAGTATTTTCTACCAAACATTTAAGGAAGAAATGAAACCAATTCTAAACAAAATTTTCCAGAACATTGAAGAGGAAGGAATGTTTTCCAATTCATTCTATGAAGCCAGCATTTCTCTGGCATTGAAGCTAGGCAAAGATGTCACAAGAAAAGGAAATTACAGATCAATATCCTTCATGAATATAGATGCAAAAAATTCTGAACAAAATCTTAGTGAATTGTCTCCAACAAAAAATATAAAAAGGATAATGCATAATGACAAAACAAATGCAAGATTGGGTTAACATTATGTCTATCAGTGTAAGTCACCATATTAACAGATGAGAAAAGAAAAATCATATAATTGTTACAACAAGGCACAGATAAAACATTTGACAAAATCCTACATCCAACATCAATTCCTGATAAAAATTGTCAGCAAACCAGGAACAGAGGGACATTTTCTTAACCTAATAAAATTGTATCAGCAAAAACAACAACAACAAAAAAGAAAAGCTAGCATTATATTTAAAGGTGAAAGACTCAATGTTTTTGCCCTGAGATCAAGAACAATGCAAAGACATCATCTTTCACAACTTAGACTCAACAGAAGAGTAGAAAATGTCATTAACAGTAGCATCAAAAAAAGTTAAATTCTCAAGGATTAATTTGACAACAAATGTGCAAGGCCCATTCAATGAAAACTAAAACCATTGGGACTGAGCAAAATTAAATAAGTAGAGAGATACATTGTTTTTATGAATCAGAAGGAAGACTCAATATCATTAAGATGTCATATATCCCCAAATTTACCTATAGATTCAACACAATCCCAATCAAAATGCTGGTATGCTTTGTTTTGAAATTGACAAGCTCATTCTCAAATTTATGTAGAAATATAAAAAGGCCTAGATTAGCCAACACAACTTCAAAAAAGAACAAAGTTGAAGGACTTGCATTAGACTAGCTGATTTTTAAGTCTTTTTATAATGCTATAGTAATCAAGACAGTGTGTTATTAGCATAAAGATAGACCACTAAATCAGCTTTTGTCAGTATCTATGCAACTGTGGCAGGCCATCTTGCCAGGTTGCAAGTAGGGTAAAATATCAACCTTTACAGTTCCTGACATAAGGGCCTTCCATTTGTATATTTATAATGATACGTTTCTTAAACTAGGTTGTGAATACATGGGTGCTCACTTAATGTTTACCCTTTATGTCTTACTTATAAATTTATATCATTTTATGCATTAAATATTTAATAATAGAAATAAAAATGCTAAGTAAAATGATTTGGAAACAGTAAATTTATGTCACTAAAAATATTACTGTCAAACTAAATGGGTGTATGGTACCTATCAATTGGGGATAATATTATAAAATTTGAAAGACTTCTTTACTCAATATGCTTTACAGGAGTTTGTAGGTTATTACTTCATGTTAAAGCAACTGAAACTAGAAATCATTGATGACACTTATAAGTGAGTTTTATAAAAGAAAAATGATGATATAGGCCTTGGTCTTCCATCAAAATCTTATGAAATAAATGTTTTAAATTAGAATGAAATGTCTAAGGTAAATAAGTATCTTTTTAAAACTCTTTTCTGTATTAAAGGAGGCTTATATTTTTATTTTTTATTTCAATAAACTTAGGGGTACAAGTGATTTTTTTTTTACATGAATGTATTATATAGTGGTGAAGTCTGGGCTTTTGTATCCATCACCCAAATAGTGTACATTGTACCCAATAGGTAATTTTTCATCCCTCACTCCCTTCCCATCCTTCCCCTTCTGATTCTCCAATGTCCATTATACCACTCTCCATGACCATATATACCCATAGCTTAGCCCCAACTTATAAGTGAGAACATGCCATATTTGGTTTTTTGTTCCTGAGTTACTTCACTTAGGATAATGTCCTCCAGTTCCATCCAAGTTGCTGCAAAAGACATTATTTCATTCTTTGTTAATGGCTGAGTAGTATTCCATGGTGTATTATAATATTATATATATATATAGTATTCCACGGGATGTATGTGTGTGTGCATGTGTGTGTGTATATGCATACCACATTTTCTTTATTCACTGATCAGTTAATGGGCACTTTGGTTGATTCCGTATCTTTGCAATTGTGAATTGTGCTGTGACAAATATGCAAGTGCAGGTGTCTTTTTGATATAATGACTTTGTTTCCTTTAGTTGGATACCCAGTAGTGGGATTGCTGGATCAAATGGTAGATCTACTTTTAGTTGTTTGAGAAATTTCCATACTGTTTTCTATAGAGGTAATCCTAATTTGCATTCCCATCAATAGTTTATAAGTGTTCTAACGGAGACTTGTAAGTTAGTCAACCATCTATCTGTCTCAGTTCCATCAGTAAGAGGCTTGTACTTGTATTTTAATTAATGTAGCAAACAAATCCCTGAGTAAATATTGCATGTATGTTTGGCATTTCATTTAAGTAAAAGCTCAGGAAGAACTTCAAATCTCCATGGCACCGAGAGACTCATTTTCAAGTCTGAGTGAAACAGGAAACCTGATACTGATTTAAGCTGAGATTGAGCCATTCAAAGGAACAGGGTAAGTTTAGAGGTAATTGCATATTTGTCTATGAGATTTCAGGTGAAGATGCAGAACTTCAATAATGAGACCTGGTATTTTTTGAAATCTGACTTAACAAATGCCTTTTCTTTTCCCCTGGCTATTCTTGCCAGAATCTTTCAAGTTGCTTCATGTTTCCCTCTTTCTTGGCAGGTGCATAGCAGGGGAGAGAGATGGTGTGAGAGAAAGACAGAGATTAAAGAGAGGAAATAGACAAATTATAAAGGAAACAGGGGGAAGCAAAGTAGAGAGGAGGAAGGGCCAAACAGGAGAATAAATAGCGATAGGAGGACAGAGAGAAATAAGTAGAGGGAATAAAAGACAGGGGTAGGAAGACTGTGTCTGTGGTGATAATAGTAAATTCTAATAAGAATTTCTACCACTTATTATGTTTCTCCTATTGACCAGGTACTTTGCCTTATATCATTTAATTTATACCACATTATGAAGTCGTGCCTGTTATTCCCAGTTTACAAATGAGAAAACGGGCCCAAAGAAGTTAAGTAACTTGTCCCAGGGTGAATCCAGGTCTACTTGTCTCTAGAGCCCATACTTTTCCCACTGTATCAGGCTACCTCTAGATGATACTGAAACAACAGGTTAAAAGACAAACACTTACGTTAGACAGGTTATTTGCCATCATATAAACAGAACAAACAACATAAAATAACCTATCATTATCCATAGCTTTTCCCCCTTCATTACCACTCTTCATGTTCCCCACCACTTACAAGACTCAGTTACTTTGGGAGAGAGATAAGTAGGCAGGACAGGCAGGAAGATAAAGACTTATCATCAGTTTTCACTTTTCCTGGAGTTTTCAGGTCAAGCAGGCAGCTTATATCCCTTTGATCTCACAAAGGGCTTAGTGCCCAGTTCACTCATAGAAACTAGGTCCAAACCAGCATTTCCTAATCTTTTGGGGGTTATGGACCCCTTTGAGATTCTGAAGAAAGCTAAATACCATCTCTCCAGAAATATGCACATACATGCAAATTTTGCATAACGATTCTGGAGTTTCATTGACCCTCTCAAAGACCTGAGGTTTGCATCTGAGAGGACAATACTTAGAGATTAGAACTGCAAAGAGAGTGACAGTGAAATCTGAGACGGGATGAAAACTAACCCCAGCATTCTGGCTCTACCAGAAATTTCTTGAGTCCTTTTCAAATACGAAGTTGGATATGGTTGTCTTTTCTCCCATTTTAAGGCATATCCCTATGAAAAGTTTTATGCAAGAAGGTTAAGCTTAAATTAGTAGCTAGACTCAAATTTGGTGATTTATTTGTACTAAGAAAGAGAATAAGTTCCACCACAAATTCTTATATACTCCAGTGCCCACTGGTGGTCAAGGAAAAAGCTTTTGCTTTGAGTATTTGAATGTTAGAGATGGCTATTACTTCCTGGGGGAAGCTAGCTCACTTTGAATTTCAAAATAGAATCTTCTTTCTAGACATTGCTTACATTCAATTTTTTTTAAATCCATGTATTCCACTACAATTTTGATGAGGTATTGCTGGGGTTCATTGTGAAATAGTGGCATACAAGAAAGGATGCTAGACAAAGAGTTAGAACTGCCAGTAACTTGCGTGTCATTGTTACTGAAGGTAAAAGATATTGCCTTTGTGCTCTCAGTATTTTCATTTGAAACATGAGATGATTGTACTACTACCAATGCTTTTCAAACCTCTTATAAATTTTTTTTAGTAGTGAAAACCTTTGTTTCAATGGAAATCTTGTGCAAAATGCCAATATATAAAAAGATAAAAATAGAGCTGTGTGATTGAAAAGGTGACAAAGTGATGGCAAAGAGTACAACTCCCTCCCCTCTTCTCATCCTCCACACATACCACCAACATATCCAGGAAGCACATCCATAGGTTATAGTTTGAAAACGATTGACCTAGAGAGCAACAGCATGTAATGGTCAAGAGTGTGTGCTTTGGAGTCAAGGATATATGAGTTCTAGTCCTGGCTTCACCACTTAATAGCTCTGTGTTTTGGCCAACTACTTAATCCCTCTATGCCTCAATTTTTATTAATATTTCTGGCTATGAAGGATTATAAATAGCCCTTATCATATAAGGTGGTTGTGAAGATTTATTGAGTTAACAATACATGTAAAGTGATTAGCCCAGTGCCTGGCACATGATAATTGTTCAATAAATGTTTGCTTTATTATAATTATTGATCTATGTAGTTTTAAACAAAGGCTTGGCTCATGAAAAACTAGGTCACCCAGCTTTCCCATTCTGCTCCCTTGCTGAACAAATTTCTTCCTATTCCATGCTAGAGCTAATCTAGCTAGAATATTATATAAGGCCTTCCAGTCTCTCTAATGTTTTAGGTCCACTATAATAAACAAATGTGGTGAAAAGTAAGTCTCACAGCAGATTGGTTGAGCTATACTTGGGGTTTTCAAATTTTTCCTTTTAGTTGTGGAGTACTTTTATTCTTCATGTAAAATATTGTTCTGAAACTCAGAATATAAAGCAAATAACAGTGGAGTTGCTCTGATTAAAGCAAGATGTATTCTATGTCTTCCCAATCCCCTAAAATGCCCACTCCCCTCCTCCCTCCTCCACACACATACATCCAGGAGCTCCAGTGCTCTGTGGAACAATGTTTGAAAACTACTGGGCCACCAACACCCTTCCAAATATTAGGTTCTGTGAAACTAATTCATTTCAGACTTGGACATAGAGTTTGGGATTTTCCTCACTTTCATCATTTCAAAGAAAATAAGGATTGTAGAGAAGGATATTTCACTCTTATAGATCATTCTTATACCTACTGGATGGGAAAGACAGGCATCCATTTTCTTATACTGTGATCCATCTTGAGTCTATTTCCAGTGAACTCCCATAGTACTTCAAAAAAACAGCTTTATGGAGGCATAATTAACATACAAGAAACTGTACCCAACTAAAGTATACAATTTAACACATTTTCATATGTGTTAAACAATTTAACACATTTTCCATGTGTGTAAATGTCACATGTACACCTGTTAAAACTGTTACTACCCTAAAGATAGTGAACATACCCATCATCTCCCAAAGTTTCAACAAGCCCCTTTGGAACCTCCTCCCAGTCCAAGGAACTGTTTTGGTCATTATAAGCAAGTTTACATTTCCTATATATTTATATAAGTGGAGTTATATGATATGTACTTTTTCTTCTGTCTTCTTTATCTCAATGTAGGTATTTTGAAGTACATCCACATTGTAGTATGTATCAGCAATTTATTCCTTTTAATTGATGAGCAGGATTCCATTGGATGGATATACTACAATTAGTTTATCCATTAGCACACGGATGGACAGTTGAGTTGTTTCCAATGTTTAACTATTACAAATAAAGTTGTTATGAACATTCACATGCAAATATTTGTAAAGATACATGCTTTCTGTTTTCTTGGATAAATATTAATACCTATGAGTAGAATGACTGGATCGTATCATGTTTGTATGTTTAACTTTTAACTTCTTAAGAAATTGTCAAGTTATTTTCCAAAGTGATTGTGCCACTTTACATTTCCAGCATTGTATGAGAGTTCCAATTGCTCTGGATCCTCACTAATAGTGAAGTCAACCTTTTAATTTTAGGCATTCTAATAGGTATGTAGTGACAGCTCATTATGGTTTTAATCTTCATTTCCCTAATGACTAAATGATAAGCATCTTTTCATGTGCTTATTGGTCATCTGTATGTTTTCTTTGTAGAAGTGCCTATGCAAATTTTTGTCCATTTTTAAAATTGGGTCAGTGTCTTCCTTATTATTGAATTTTGAGGGTCACTTATTAGATATGCTTTGAAATGATTTTATCCTAGTCTGTAGCTTGCCTTTTCATTCTCTTACCAGTGTCTTTCAAGGAGCAGGAGTTATAATTTTGTCTGAGTCCAATTCATCAATTGTTTTGTATGGATTGTACTGTCCATACTGTATCCAAGAAATCTTTGTCCAAAGATATTTTCCTATGTTTTCTTCTAAAGCTTTTAAGTTACAGGTTTTACATTTATGGCTATGACCCACTTTTGGTTAAATTTTGTATATGGTGTGAGATATGGATTGAAGATCTTTTGTTGCATATGGATATACAATTTTTAGAACAATTTACTGAAAATAGTCTCATTTCTCCACTGAATTTTTTTTGAGTCTTTGCCAAAAATAAATTGAACCTATATATGTGGGTCTATTTCTTGGCTCTCTATTCCGCTCCATTGAACCATGTTTATCCATTTTTACATGAACACCACACTGCTTTGATTATTTTAGCTTTATAGAGAGTCTTGAGTGTTTTATAGTTTTCATTGTGCAAGTCTTTTACTTCTTTGGTTAAGTTTGTTCCTAAGTATTTTATTCTTTTTGAAGCTATTGTCAATGGGATTATTTTCTTAATTTCCTTTTTGGATAATTTATGTGTCAAAGTACAGAAACACAATGATTTTGTTTGTTGATTTGTGTCCTGCAGTGTTACTGATTTTTTTTATTAGTTATAACCATTTTGGGGGCATCTTTAGAGTTTTCTACATATAAGATTATGACATCTGTAAACAGAGATAATTGTATTTCTTCCTTTATAATTTGTATGTGTTTTATTTATATTTCTTGCCTGATTGCTCTGACTAGGACTTCCAGTACTGTGTTCAGTAGCAGTGGTGAGAGTAGGTATCTTTACCTTGTTCCAGATATTATAGGAAAACCTTTCAGTTTTTCACCATTGTGTATGATGATAAGTTTTCACAAACTTATCCAAGGAGGTGAAAGACTCGCATACTGAAAACCTGTAAAACACTGATGCAAGAAACTAAAGTAGGCACAAATAAATGAAAAAATATCACATATTCATGGATTGGAAAAGATAATATTGTTAAAATGTACACACTACCCAAAGTGATCTATAGATTGAATGCAATTCCTATCAAAATCCCAGCAGCCTTTTTTTTTTTTTTTACTGAATTAGAAAAAATAATCCTTAAATTTCTATGGAACCACAAAAGATCCCAGGTACCCAGAGCAATTTGGAACAAGAAGAACAAAGCTGGAGTATCATACTTCCTGATTTCAAAATATATTACAAAGCTACAATAATCAAAACAGTATGACACTGGCATACAAACGGACATATTGACCAATGGAACAGAATAGAGATCCCTGAAATAAACCTATGCATATATAGGCAATTGATCTTCCACAAGGGTGCCAAGAATACAAAATGGGGGAAGGCTTATCTCTTCAATAAATGGTATTGGAAAACTGTATATTCACATGCAAAAGAATAAAATTGGACCTTTATATTATACCATGCACAAAAATCAACTCAAAATAGATTAAAGATTTAAATGTAAGACTTGAAACCATAAAACTTCTAGAAGAAAACATAAGGAAAATCTTGACATTGGCCTTGGCAATGATTTCTTGGATGTAACACCAAAAGCATAGGCAACAAAAGCAAAAAATAGACAAGTGGAATTACATCAAACTACAAAGCTTCTTCACAGCAAAGGAAACAATTAACAAATTGAAAAAGCAAACTATGGAATGGAGGGAAATATTTGCAAACCATATAACTGACAAAATATATAAGGAACTCCTACAACTCAATAGCAGAAAACCATAATCATGTTAAAAATGAGCAAAGGACTGAAGAGGCATTTTTCTAAGGAAAACATACAAATGGCCAACAGGTATATGAAAAGGTTCTTAACATCACTGATCATCAGGGAAATTCAAATCAAAACCACAATGAGATAATCATCTCATACTATTTAGGACAGCTACTATAAAAAAATAGGTAAGTGTTAGCAAGAATGTAGAGAAAGGGGAACATTGTACACTATTGATAGGAATATAAATTGAGGCACCACTATTGAAAATAGTATGGAGATTCCTCAAAACATTAAAAATAGAACTACCATATGTTCCAGTAATCCCACTTCTGGGTACATACCCAAAGGAATTGAAATCAGGATTTCAAAGAGGTATCTGTATGTCCATGTTCATTGTAGCATTGTTCACAATAGCCAAGACCTGGAAGCAATCTAAATGTCCATTGACAAATGGATAAAGAAAATGTGGTATATACATACAATGAAATATTATTCAACCTTAGAAAAGAAGGAAATACTGCCATTTACAACAACATGGATAAACCTGGTTGACGTTATACTAAGTGAAATAAGCCAGACACAGAAGAACAACTACTGCATGATACCACTTACATGATACTACTTATTAAAATGGTCAAATTCATATAAGCAGAAGTTAGAATAGTGATTTCCAGGGGCTGGGAGGAGGGACACACAGGGAGATATTAGTCAAAGGGTGCAAGGTTTCAATTATGCAAGATGAATAAGTCCTAGAGATCTTCTGTACAGTATAGTACCTATAGTTAATAATACTGTATTGAGTACTTAAAAATTTGCTAAGACAGTAAGTCTTACGTTATGTTCTTATCACACACAGACACAAAAATATTAATAATAAATAAAAGGGCAGGAGGAAACTTTTGGAGGGGTTCATGGCCTAGACCATGGTGACGGTTTCAAGGAAGTGTACTTATCTCCAAACTCACCAAGTTGTATACATGAAATATGTGAGCTTTTTGTATGCTAATCATACCTCAATAAAGTCTTGAAATTTCATAGTATTTATCCTCCAACTTTGTTCTTATTTTCCAAAGGTGTTTTGGCTATTTTAGGTCATTTGCTGTTCCAAAGAAATTTTAGAATCACCTTTTCAAAGCTTAGAATTATCTTTTTCTACAACAAATCTTGCAAGAATGTTTTAATTACTTTTAAAAATAATTTTGGAGTTACAGAAGTGTTGCAAAAATAGTACATAATATTCCTACCTACACTTCTCTTAGGTTATCCTAATGTTAATATCTTACATAACCATGGTACATTGATCAAAACTGAGGGGGGAGGAGAGGATGGGTATATACACACCTAATGGGTACGGTGTGCACTGTCTGGGGGATGGACACACTTGAAGCTCTGACTCAGGTGGGCCAAGGCAATATATGTATCCTAAACACTTGTACCCCCATGATATGCTAAAATAAAAAAAATTAAAAAACTAAGAAATTAATATTGGTACGGTATTCTTGACTATAGACTTTATTCAGGTTTTCTTATAGACTTTATTCAGATTTTTCTTATTTTCTATGAATGCCGATTTGTTGTTTCACTATCCAAACCAGGATATCACATTGTGTTTACTTTTCATTCCAATCTGTGACAACTCCTTAGTCCTTCATGTCTCTCATGACCTTGAAACTTTTGAAGCATACAGATCAAGTATTTTGTAGATTGTCCTTCAATTTGGATTTTTCTGATATTTTCCCATTATTAGACTGAGGTTATAGATTTAGGGGAAGAATACTATACAGGTAAAGTGCACTTCTCATCACATAATACCAGCGATTGCATGATATCAAAATGACTTATCATGGATGATATTAACCTTGATCACTTGGTTAAGGTGGTATCTGCTGGATTTCTCCTCTGTAAAGTTTCTATTTTTCTGTTTTCATGCTCTAAGAAGAAAGATACTACATCCAGCCAACACTCCAGGAGAGAGGAATTAAATTCTTTCCATTTTCAGGAGGGAAGAGCATCAAAAAATTTGTAGGATATGTTAAAACCACTACAGTAATTAATAAATATTTTGGAAAATACACTTGGAGACTAAGTAAATATCCTATTTCTCCTTAAAGTTTTATACATGAATTTTAGCATTTATCAGTGTATTTTACCTGCAGCAACTGTTACTGTGGTGTTCTAATAGTTATTTTCTATTTCCCCCATTTTTCTACATTTATTAATTTGAATTATTTAGTAAGGAAGAGTTATTACTTTTCTTCCATTTATTTATTTATTGAATCATTTACTTATCTCAATATGGACTCAGATATTTATTTTATTCTTTGGGTTATAACCCAATAATATCATTACTTAGCTTATTGCTCAAATTGTTCAAATTTTGAACATTGGAAGATTTTTCAGGTTGGTTTACGCGTCTCTTTGACATGCTCCCATCTGTTGGTTTTTTAAGCACTTCTTTACTTTATGGCACTATAAGATACTCCATGCTCACCTTGTGTTTTCCCTGTCTGAGCCCTAAAATTGGACACTTCTCCAAGTAGCCCTGGTTCCTTTGATTGGAGAATGGCTCTTGGTGTGCTCATTACTGCTGGGTTGTCATTGCTTCTAGTTCCTCTCAGCAGACAGAGCTAGGGAATGTATGTGTCTTAGTCCATTTGGAAATGCTTTAAAAAATAATTTAGCTGGGTGTGGTGGCTCACGCCTGTAATCCTAGCACTCTGGGAGGCCGAGGCGGGAGGATCGCTTGAGGTCAGGAGTTCAAGACCAACCTGAGCAAAAGCGATACCCCGTCTCTACTAAAAATAGAAAGAAAATTATCTGGACAACTAAAAATACATGTAGAAAAAATTAGCCGGGCATGGTGGCACATGCTTGTAGTCCCAGCTTCTCAGGAGGTTGAGGCAAGAGGATCGTTTGAGCCCAGGAGTTTGAGGTTGCAGTGAGCTAGGCTGACACCACGGCACCCTAGTCCAGGCAACAGAGTGAGACTCTGTCTCAAAAATAATAATAATTTAGCCTGGGTAATTTATAAACAGCAGAAATTTATTGCCCACAGTTTTAGAGGCTGTGAAGTCCAAGATCAAGGCATCAGTAGATTCAGTGTCTGGTAAAGGCTTGCTCTCTGCTTCAAAGATAGCAGCTTCTTGCTGCATCCTCAGATGGTAGAGTGGTGCAAGGGGCACACAGGCTCCCTCTGGCCTCTTTTATAAAGACACTAATCCCATTCATGAGAGCTCTGTCCTCATGTCCTAACCATCTCCTAAAGGCTTCACCTCTTAATACTATCACATTGGAAATTAAGTTCCAGCATATGACTTTTGGGGCAATACCAACATTCATACAATAGCAGGATATCTGTGTATTTAACCATTTTTGAAAATTTTCATACAGTAAAATTTACTCATTGTGATATATAGTTCTAGGAAGTTTGAAAAATGCACAGACATGTATCCAACACTATAGTATAATACAGAACAGCTATAGCACAGTTCTGTCCCTTTGTTGTAAATTCCTTCTCTTGCAACGCCAATCTCATGCTGGGATTTTGATTGTGATTGCACTGATTCTATAGATCAAGTTGGGGAGAATTGATATCTTAACAATATTGCTTCTTGTATCTCATAAATGCAGTATATGATTCCATTTAAGTCTTCTTTAAATTCTCTTAGAAATGGTTTTTGGTTTTTAGTACACAGCTCCTGTACTTCTTTTGTCAGCTTTGTCTATAAATACTTAAATGTGTTTTGATGCTATGGTAAATGGTATTTCTATTTCTATTTTGATTTATGATTAATGATTGCTAATCTATACAAGTACAATTTTTATATTGATACTTTATCTTCAATCTTACTAAACCCATCCATTATTTCTGATTGCTTTTTTGTAGATTGTATTGAATTTTCTAGATGTTTTCTACATGTCATCGATAAATAAAAGATGGTTTAACATTTTACTTTCCAATCTCAATAACTTTTATTGCTTTTTCTTGCCTAAGTGTAGTTGCTCAAACCTGAAGTATAATGTTGAAAAGAAGTGGTGAGAATGAACATTCTTTTCTTATTCCTGATCTCAGGGAAAAATATGCTTATTAAGTATAGGTTTTATGCTGGTATTCTTATCAGGTTGAGGGATTAAGGAAGTTCCCTTTTGTTCCTAATTTGCTGAGAATTTTCATCAGTAATAGATGTTAGATTTTTGCAGATTTTTTCATTGATTAAGATGATCATATGATTATACTATGTTCAGTTTGTCTTATATAGTATAGAGACACTCCAACTTTTATTGATTTTTTTTAATTTCAAAAAATTTATGGCATACAAATGCTTTTTGTTACATGGAAGAATTGTATCATGCAGAAGTCAGGATTTTCAGTGTACCTGTCACCAGAATATTGTACATTGTATCTGATGGTAGATTTTTATCCCTCACCTCCCTCCTGCCTTCCTCCTTTCTTAGTTTTCAATGTCCAGTACACTACTTTATGACCATACATATCTCTCATTTAGCTCTGACATATAAGTGAGAACATGTGGTATTTCTTTTTCCATTCCTGAGATACTTCACTTAGGATAATGGTCTCAAGTTCCATTCAAGTTGCTGCAAAAGTCATTATTTCATTCCTTTTTATGGCTGAGTGGTACTCCATGGTATGTATATGTATATATATGTATGTGATATATATGTGTATACACACACACACAGAGCACATTTTCTTTATCCACTGATCAATTGATTGGCACTTAGGTTGGTTCCTTATCTTTGCAATTGTGAATTGTGCTGCAATAAACATTCGAGTGCAGGTGTCTTTTTGATATAATGATGTCTTTTCCTTTGGGTAGATACCCAGTAGTGAGATTGCTGATTGAATGGTAGATCTACATTTGGATCTCTGAGGAGCTCCCTAATGCTTTCCAAAGTGGTTGTACTAGTTTACATTCCCACCAACAGTCACTGTATCTGTGCCAACATCTATTTTTTTTTTTTTACTTTCTAATTATGGCCAGTCTGACAGGGTTAAGTTGGTATCTCATGGAGGTCTTAATCTGTATTTCTCTGATGATTAGTAATGTTGAGCATTTTTTCGTATGTTTGTTGCCATTTGTCTATCTTCATTTGAAAAAAATCTGTTCATGTTTTTGCCCACTTTTTGATGGGACTATTTGTTTTTTTCTTGCTGATTTGTTTGAATTCTTTGTAAATTCTGGATATAGCCGTTTGTCAGATATATAGTTTGTGAATACTTTCTCCCAATCTGTAGCTTGTCTATTTACTGTGTTGATTATTTGCTTTTCTGTGCAGAAACTTTTTAGTTTAATTAAGTCTCATCTATTCATTTTTGTTGTTGCTATATTTGCTTTGGAGGTCTTGACCATAAATTTTTTGCCTAGGCCAATATCTAGAAGAGTTTTTCCTACATTTTCTTCTAGAATTTTTATGGTTTCAGGTCTTACATTTATGTCTTTAATCCATGTTGTATCAATTGTTGTATATGGTGAGAGATAGGGACCCAGTTTCATTCTTTTGCATGTAGCTATCCAGTTTTCCCAGTACCATTTATTGAATAGTCCTTTCCCCAGTGTATGTTTTAGTCTGCTTTGTCAAAAATGAGCTGGTCATAGCAATATTGTTTTATTTCTGAGTTCTTTGTTCTGTTCCATTTGTCTAAGTATCTACTTTTATACCAGTGCCATACTGTTTTGGTTACAGCAGTAGTATGATTTGTAGTATGATTTGAAATCAGGCAATGTGATGTCTCCAGATTCATTCTTTTTGCTTAGGTTTGCTTTGGCTATTTGGGATCTTTTTTTGGTTCCATGTGAAGTTTAGAATTATTTTCTCCAGCTCTGTGAAAATGTTTATATTTTAATGGGAATTGCATTGAATCTGTAAATCATATTGGGCAGTATGGACATTTAAACAATGTTCATTCTTTCAATACATGGGCATGGGATGTTTTTTCATTTGTTTCTGTCGTCTTTGATTTCTTTCATTAGTGTTCTGTAGTTCTCCTTGCAGAGTTCTTTCACCTCCTTGGTTAAGTTTATTCCTAGGTATTTTCTTTTCTTTTCAGCTTTTGTAATTGGTATCAGGTTCTTGACTTGGTACTTAACTTGATTGATATTGTATATAGAAATGCTATTGATTTAGGTATATTGATTTTGTAACCTGTGACTTTACTGAATTTATCAATTCTAGGGGTCTTTTATGGAGTCTTTAAGGTTTTCTAGATATAAGATCATATCATTGGCAAACAGGAATACTTTGACCTCCTCCTCATATGGATGCCCTTTATTTCTTTTTCTTGCCTGATGGCTCTGCCTAGGACTTCCAGTACTGTGCTGAATGGGAGTGGTGACAATGGGCATACTTGTCTTGTTCCAATACTTAAGGGGAATGTCTTCAGCTTTTCCCCATTCAGTATGATGTTGGCTGTGGATTTGGCATATACAGCTTTTATAATTTTGAGGAATATTCCTTCTATGCCTAGTTTGCTGAGAATTTTTATCAGGGAGGAGTGCTGGAGGTTATTGAATGCTTTTTCTGCATCTATTGAGATGATGATGTGGTTTTTCCTTTTTAATTCTCTTTATCTGGGAGATAACATTCATTGATTTATGTATGTTAAACCATCCTTGCATCCCTGAGATGAAACCCACTTGATCATGGTGAATTATCTTTTTGATGAGCTGTTAGATTCAGTTTGCTGGTATTTTGTTGAGGATTTTTGCATCTATGTTCATAAGGGTTATTTGTGTATAGTGTTCTTTTTTTAGTTATGTCCTCTCCTGGCTTTGGTATCAAGGTGACAATGGGTTCACATAATGAGTTCGGGAGGATTCTTTCCTTCTTGATATTATGGAAGAGTTTCTGTGGAAGAGGAGCCACTTCTTTGTAGGTCTGGAAAATGTGGCTGTGAATCTGTCTGCTCTGGGGCTTTTTTTTGTCAGGAGATTTTTTACTATTTTGATCTTACTACTGGTTATTGGTCTGTTCAGGACTTTAGTTTCTTCCTGAGTTCAGCAAGGGAGCTTGTGTGCTTCCAAAAATGCATCCATTTTTCTCTAGGTTTTCTAATTTGTATGCATAGAGGTTTTAATAGTATTCATGGATGATATTTTGTATTTTTATGGTATCAGTTGTAATGTCTCCTTTTTCATTTCTAGTTTAACTTTTTCAGAGAGTCGTTTCTCTTCTATTTCTGGTTAATCTAGCTAGTGGTCTATCACTTTTGTTTTTCTTTGCTAAGAATCAACTTTTTTCCCCTTGATCCTTTGTATTATTATTATTTTTTTTTTTTTTGGTTTCCATTTAGTTTAGTTTGGCTTTGAGCTTTGTTATTTCTTTTCCTAGGTTTGGATTTGGTTTGTTCTTCTTTTTCTAGTTCCTTGAGATGTGACATTAGGTTATTAATTTTTGATCTTTCTGTTTTTATGATGTAAGCATTTAAGGCTGTGAACTTCCCCCTTAGCACCATTTTATCTGCATCCCATAGGTTTTGGAACCTTTTTTATTCAGTTTGAAAAATCTTTTGATTTCCATCATAATATTGTCATTGACCCAAAAACCAATTAGAAGCAAATTGTTTAATTTCCATGACTTTGTGTAGATTTGAGTGTTACTCTTGGAATTGATTTCTAGTTTTATTTTACTGTGGTCTGAGAAAATATATGGTATCTACTTTGGTTTAGTGCTCATTCTTAACTTGATAACATCTTCTCTTGGGGCAAGATCCCTACAAAAACAGCTCCAGCTGTAGTACTTTAGTTCAGTTTGGAGTCAAAGTGCCTCTGGTTGCTCCTTATGCTCCAGCTGTTTAACTCTATAACAGTCAGAGTGGGTTTATTCACTCAATTTGTACTGCTGGTTAAAGCAGTGGTTCTCCCACTTGAGGGCGCATCATTATCAACTAGAGAGTTTGTCTCAAACACAGATTTCTGGGCTTCATCTCAAGAATTTCTGATTCAGGAAATCTGAGGTTGGACCCCATAATGTGCATTTCTAACAGGTTCATGGGTAATGTTGCTGCTGGTTTGGGGATCATACTTTGAGAACCATTGATTTCTCAAAGGAACAATCTTAGGCTGCCTTCCTAAGACTTGTTTTTGCTAAAAATGGCTTTCAAACCTGACTGCACATTGGAATCATCTGGAAAGCTTAAACAGCATACTAGTGCCTGGGACTTGCTCCAGATTAATTAAATCAGAATCACTGGGAGTGAAGCCTAGGCATGAGTATCTTTTAATATTCCCAGGTGATTCTAATGTGAATTCAATGTTGCAATACACTTTGCCACAAGCTTCAGGCCGAATTCCACTCTCTTCCTCCACATCTTCTCTCCTGTGTAGCTGAATAATGAACAGAGAAGGTAAAAAAAAAAAAAACCCACTTTTTACTTCCTCCATTGGAAAAGTTCCCTCATTGTACCATGTTTCTTAGGGCCAATCTTGCTTTTTAATCCCAACTCTGACCTATTTTCAAGGCTCCTGATGCTGATTGGAGTGACTTTACATGACAGCACGTTCTTCTTCTTCCCTGTGTTTATGGTTCTACAAGTGAATTTTTTTTGTAGCAATAAACCATTCATCATCAGAATTATTATATTGGAGGGTTCTGTGCAGGAGCTTTTCTCCTTTAGAATGTTTGCAACAGGTGATGTTTTTAAACTCTTTATTTATAGCATGCTCCTTAATTTGAGTGTGCCAAGAAAGTGACACTAGTTGGAATATCTTAATTGTTGTACATTCATCATGACCCTAGTTAGGAACAATACTTTTGATCATGATGGATCCTTTTTCATTAACATCTTTTGTAGACTGGAAAAAATCACAGTTTTGCCTTGAAAAGAATACTTTCAGAGAGCTATATTAATGCTTAATTTGCCTGTCAAGTTGTGGATGGGATGGAGAGCATGTTCTTCCCAGAGTTGGTTTAACCTAGAATGTGGAATTCATTTGGGAAGGGAGCCTCATGGAGGTAGGGTATGTTGGGAACAAGTTGAATTTCTAGTCAAATTTATTTTTTCACTTATGTACTCAACAAGTATTTGCTGAGGCACTGTTCTATGTGCTTAGGATATAGCAGTGGACTAGGTAAAGTTACTGTCCTCATGGCAATGGCATTGTACTGGATAGTGTGTGGGAAGGAGACATTAAAAATGTAAACAAGTAAAAACATTATATATATGTTCATATAATTTTAACTTATGATAAGTACTATGGAAGAAACAAAGTGGGGCAGTGGGATGGAGTGTACTGGGAGGGGAATAGGGCTCCACTGCTTTACCTGCGGATGTTGGAAGAATCTCTAAGAAGGTGACATCTGAACTGAGACCTCAATGATGAGAAGAACAGTTTGCAAGAAGCAGATTTTCAGCAGAAGAAACAACTGCAAATTCAAGAGACATACAAAAAAAAAAAAAAGCCAGTGAGCAAGGGAGAGAGCAGTCTTGGGCCAAATCATATATGGGCTTGTAGGCTATGGTAAGGAATTTGGCTTTTATTCCAAGTCCAATGAGAAGGCATTGTGTGAAGTTTTAAGCAGAGAAATGACAGTACTTGATTAGTGACTTTAAAATGATCACTCTGGCTGCTGCATGGAGAATAGTCTACAAGAATGGTGGCAAGAATGAAAGCAGGGAGATCAGACTAGAGGCTGTTTCAGTTATTTAAGCCAAAGATAATGGCAGCTTAGCTTAAGATTTTAGCAATTCAGGGGGTGAGAAGCAGGTGAATTTGTGAATATCATGAATTTTAGAGATATAGACAACAAGACTTTATGATCAATTGGATAAGGGATGGGAGGAAAAGAAAGGAGGTTCTTAGGTTTTTGGTTTGAACAATTGGTAGGACATTGGGGGCATTTGCTGAAATGAGGAACAATGGAGAGGGGAGCAAATTTGAGAGGAACATAAGGAATTCTATTATGATCATATTTACTTTCAGAAGTTGCTATTGAAGTGGAGGTGCTGGGGTGGCATTATGAATGTGGAGCCCGAGAGAGGGAGGTCTGGGCTGGAGATACACATTTGTGAGTCATCACCATATAGAAGAAATTTAATATCATGGGTCGGAATGACCTAGAGAGTGTGCATAGAAGAGAGAAGAGAAGAGATGTAAAGGCTAATCCCTGAGGCAATCTAAAGGCTAATGGTCAGGGAATGAGGAAGAAGCAGCAGAACCAGTGAGGCAGGAGGACAAACCCAGTGAGTGCATTTTCCTGAAACGTGAATGAATCAAGTGAATCCAGGAGGAGGGAGTGGTCAACTGTGTCAAGTTATGCTGACAAATTCTGCTGAAACACCTGTGCTGAACCAGTATGAGATAGGGAACAGAATCCTGGTTTGTAAAGCAGGGAACTTGAGTTTCAAGGACTAACTGGAGCTAACTGCATCATCATCATCATCATCATCATTATCATCTTGCTAGTAGTAATCCATTTTTTTTTTATATCTGGTACGTTTCAGTTACTGTGCTAAGTGTTGGTATGCATTATTTTTTCAATGAATCCTCACACTACCATAAGAGGTATACAGTTAGAGGTAAAATCATTTGTTCAAAAGTCACACAGTGTGAAGGCCCATTGTAGTGGCTCATGCCTATAATCCCGGCACTTTGGGAGGCTGAAGTGGGAGGATCACTTGAGGCCAGGAGTTCAAGACCACTCTGGGCAATGTAGCGAGAGCCTGTCTCTACAAAAAAAATTTTTTTTAATTAGCTGGGCATGGTGGCACACACCTGTAGTCCCAGCTGCTCAAGAGGCTGAGGCAGGAGGATTGCTTTAGCCCAGGAGTTCCAAGCTTCAGTGAGCTGTGATTGGCCACTGCACTCCCCCTGGACAACAGAATGAGAACCTGTCCTTAAAAAAAAGTCACACAGTGTGATCTGGGGCAAATTATTTCTCTTCTTTGAGCCTAAGTTTCCCTCATCTCTAAAATTAGCAAGTGGATTACTTTACATTTTTTTCAGCAGCAAGTCCCTCTCATCTCAAACAAAAGCAGAAACTCACTATATAAAACAGTAAAGTTGAACTGTTTTAAGCTTGAGTGTAGGATCTGTAGACTCATCCACTGAACTGGGCTTCTCTCCCTCCTCCACGCCTCTGCTCTATGGTTTGCAAACCACTCAACTGGATGGATTCTATGTGTCCTTTAGCTTTTAGAATTCTAGAATTCAGGTTCTCAGCTGCCTCTCCCCCTTTGTGACCAAGTGCTGACATTATGTGATTGTTGGTCAGTGTTAGGAAATTCTGTGGCTTTGGACCACAGACCACAGAGCCCCCAGTACATGTGGGGCAGTCATGGCCACTGACTTTTAGTGAACTGGCGATGTGAGGTCCTCATTGCCCCCATTTTGGAGTAAACATCTGGATGAATAAGGCCCAAGGCCATACCTTGGAAACTACTGTGTGTTCAGTAAGTATTTGGTTGATTGAAAAAAGAATTGAGGGGCTCTTTGTCATGTCTTTAGGAAAATCTTTCTCTTTGTCCCCTATAAAATTTAGGCCTCCCCTACTCTATGTGTTCCTTACACTCTCTTCCTATCCCCACCATAGTCTTTGCCACACTGAGTGGTCATTATTACATGTCTCTTTCCTTCACTAGATGGAATCACATTCACCTTTCTGTCACATTAACCTAGCACGGGGCCTGGTTGACCAACATGTATCAAATGAATAACAGATTCTCTTTTTTGGGAAAAGGCAGCTACTGTAAGAATGGGAGGAAAATTGTTTGGCAGATCTCAAAGGAGCCTAGCGCTTCCTGCTCATTTGGTGTTCAATGGAACGTTTTGTCTCTGGGAACTTACTCTGTACAGTGATACAGACTTGGGATTCCTTAGAGTCTACTAGCATGCCATATCCAAGCAGGAATACTTGTGTTCCTCTTCTCCCGATGTGATTCAGACTGCTATGTGACAGACTGTGAAATTCTAGCTATGGTTTCCCAACTCCAGCTATGCTAATGGACTGAAATACAGGCAGGCAGATACAGGCAAATACAGTTAATAGGCTGCAGGGGAGAAGATTAACATTTGTTGTGATATGCTGCAGGGGGCGGGGCAGGGCAGCAATTTAATTCCTGACAGTCCAGAGGCCTTTTGTAGCTGGAAACTGAAAATGCTCACTGCAAATGCGAAGTAATGCCAAGTCTGAAGATTTTGACCTACTTGTCAGAATTAAAACCTTGCATGAAGGTACATACCTTCTCTTTGCCTATAGCAGCATGGTAGCGCAGATAGAAGAGACTCTCTCTGTGCTATTGCCCTGGGTTTGAAACCCAGTCCTGTATATTTCTAGTCATGAGACTTTTGGCAAGTTACTCAATTTTTCTGAGTCTTAGTTTCCTCTTTTATAGAATGAGGATGATGACATCTGTCTTGATAAGTTACTGTGATGATTTTATGTGGTTATATAAAGGGCTTGGCACCTAGTAACCTCTTAATTTATGATAGCTTAAAACAAATTAAGCCAGTTTTATCTGTGCCAAAGTAGTCTCTGCCTCTCATCCTATTGATGTGTCTTTTCCACTAAGTTCCTCAGGTAGGGAGTGGGTGATGATGGCACCTCTGAGAGCAGGTAGGGAAGGCAGTCTCCTGGCCCTCAAGTATTAATATCTCAGTATCTCCTGCATCTGTCAGTAAATAGAGGCATATGTATTTTCACTGGCTAAGCCATTTAGTCATTGTTTTCTCCTGGAAAGAAGAAAAAAAACCCAGCTGATGATTACCTTAGCATAGCTTACCATATAGGATGAATCTCTTTCATTCATTCATTTTCTTATTAATTGCCTTAATAGATATTTAATAGGTGTCTGCTGTGATTGAGGACCATTTCTAGGTGCTAGGGATAGAAGAGAAACCACAGTCCTTATCTTTGTGAAGCTTACAATCCTTTTGAGCGAAATAACCACTAGGAAAAGATAAGCAAAATATATCATTGTGTGTTAGCTGGTGATAAATGCCAGGGAGAAAAATAAAGCAGGACACAGTGATAGGAAGTAGCCGAAGTATCCTAAGTGACAGAGTTGCAGTTTTAGATAGAGATATCAGGGAAGGGATCACTGAGAAGGTGACATTTGAGTAAAGAAGACTAAAATAACTGAGAAAGAACATTCTAGGCAGAGGGTACAAGGTATACGCAAAGGCCTTCAAGCCAGAGAATGGCTGCTCCTGTACAGGGTAGCAAAGGGGCCAGCATGGCAGAAGGGGTATGATTAAGAGGAACAGTAGTAGGAAATGAGGCCAGAGTGATAACTGGGGAGTTGGAGGGCAGATCGTGAGGACCTTGTGGATAATAGTAAGGATTTTGCCATTTATTAGGTATGAGATGGGGAGCTATGGAGAATTGAGAAGGATCTCTCTGGCTGCTGTGTCAGGATTAGACTTCAGCGGGGGGACAATATGGATAGCATTCCAATTTGGAAAGTTATTTCCCATTTTATTCACTGTCATTAGCAAAGAAGATGGTAGAAGGAGAAATGTTGTCTTGAGAGGAAGACCCTGGCCTGTCAGTCAGTTGGAGACAATCATTGGTTGGGAGTGTATGTAGGGAGTAGAAAAAGGAGAGTCGGGGTGTATCAATGACTGATTTAATAATTTTGCTATTATCAGGTTTTTCCTGGCATTGGGGGGGATGATTTCACCAACCTCAAGGCACTGCTTCAGCTCAGCTGTCATAATCACTGTGACAATAGCCTCATCGTGGGTCTCACTCTGTCTCTTGAGAAAGTCCCAAAGTCATGGTGAAATGCCAAACTTTAAATGCCTCTTCCTTGCCTTTTCATCATGTTTTTTTTCCCCCTCAGATTTAATCTTAGGCTTTTGCCATGAACTTGTCATCAGGTTCCTTAGTGTAAACAACTGGATGTCTGAGAGATGAGTTTGTTACATATGTCATTTCCTCTGTGCAGGAGGAAATTGTGAGTTACAAGCTCTCTAAGGTACAAGGCTTGAATATTGTTAGTTTTCTTAAATTGCATTTACTTTGACTATCTAGAAATACAAGCATGGGGCTATTTCTAAGTTTCCTGTCATCTGAGAAGTAGTCTAATGACAGGATGTCACATCCTGGCTGTTGCTAATTGCACCCAGAGGCAGAGAACACATTTGGCAAATTTAGTAAATAAGTAAATAGGCTGCAAGAAGGATGAAAGTGTGCTGTGTTCTTAGCCATCAGGTGGCTATAATGAGGACAAAGCTAACGTTGTTCCTGTACAGGCCGAATGATGTGATTGTGACAGAGCTAATCTGTTAATTTCCACTGGTTTAATGATCCTCTGCTTGTCTTCTAAGGCAGTGCTGAGTACAGAAACAGCTGACACGAACCAGGCTGCTCTACCACACACTGCTCATGATGCTAGGCTCATCATTAGTTTCACGACTTTCTAATGCAACATTGCTACTATATCCAGCCCTTTCTAGGTTCTTTTTTTTCATACATATCTCATTTCATCATTATGGGATGGGCAGGGTGGCAAGGATTATTTTCAGATGAGGAAATTGAGGTCTAGAAGAGGGAAAGAGTCTCGCCTACAGCCAAAGAGTAGCCGATTCCTCCCTTGAATCCAGTCTTCTAATTCCACGTTCATCGACTCTTCTTAGACATGAGTCACATTGACTGTCACAGAATTACCGGACAGTCTCTGTTAAGTGCCTGTTTGCACTAGATGCTGTGTTAGGCATAAACAAAATGTACATAGACTTTTTTTGTCTATATCTTTGTTCTCTGTAAGCAGAGGGTATACATGTGATAAATAGGAACAAAAGGGTTATCAAATTCAGGGGCATCATATTTGGACTGATATATGGGTACTGTAGGGTGAATGAAGTCATTTGTATGATCTGAGTGACAACTAGGGTGATGAACCATCCTAGTTTGCCTGGGACTTACAGGGGTCCTGGAACACAGAACTTTCAGTGCTAAAACCAGGAAAGACCCAGCAAACTGGGACAAGCCAGTAACCCTAGACAACCAAACCTCCCTGGAAGGAGCACTGGATTTGGAGCTAAAAATCTGGGTTGAAATTCTGACTCTGGCATCTACCAACTATGCAACGTAGGGAATGTCATTGTACTTCTCTAGATCACAGCTTTTCAATCTGGAAAATGGTGATATCAGTAGCACTCATGTCCCAGTGTAGTGAGCATTAAATGAAATAATCCATATAGCTAAAAATGCTCAACTGTGAAGAGTTATACAACTGTAAGATTTTATTTGATTTGATTGTGGCTCCAAAGAAAACAATGAGAACAAGTCATATGTTTATTCTCATGCATCTGTTCTATATATGAAAATAAACCAAGTTTCAGTGAGCCTTGACTGATTTGAAGAATCAAATCAGCCAACAAAATTGTCAAATCCAAAACAACACGTTTGGAGCCGGACTGCATATCTGTATCTTTCATAGATCTGGAGAACAGAACATTAGCAATTATAGACGTTACATATCTTTTCTTGTCTATCAAACCAAACATGAGAAAGCGTTCTTCTTCCACCTTCTATTTTTTGACCAGTTTTCTTAAAAGTTGTGACCGGACTCCACATGAATAGTGACCACACAATGTCAAAAGTGGAAAGTAAAATATTATGTCAATTGGGAATTTACTTTCCTACGCATCCCCCACTTTTACTCCAAATCCTCAAATGGTAATTTTGAGGAAATTATCTATTTTTAAACTGTATCCTCTTGTACTGATATTGGAACAGTGTAGCTAAGAAAAAGGAGGATTTTAATTTCTATGTAGGTCTTCTCATTTGTTCATTTACTCATTCAACTCATATTTATTGAGAGTCCACCAGGTTCCTCCATCAATGCACTTTGTGCTGCAATATAAGCAATAAACAAGGTGGACCAAGTCCCTGCCCTTATTGGCTTACTTTCTAGTGGGAGGAAGCAGATGTTAAACACCTTTAACACAAATGAATACATGATAATTACACAATTTCAATAGTGCTATGAAAGAAAAGGGTGGGGGGCTTTGACAAAGAATAATGGGAGTTTAAGTTGTGTTGCTTGGCAATGAATCTTATACTTTGAGGTCTTGTTTGGCTTTGGAATAGAAGTGAAGTGCATGATTAATATAGATTTTTTTTTCTTTTATCCTTAATTGCAAATGAAACACTTGATTTGAGAGATTTGATATTGAGTTGTTGCCTTCATGGAGTTTACATTCTACTGGGAGGGGGGGAGAAAAAATAAATGTGTCACGTGGTGAGATATACTAAAAATAAAAATGAGGCTGGGCATGGTGGCTCATGCCCGTGATCCTAGCACTCTGGGAGGCCGAGGCAGGCGGATCATTTGAGCTCAGGAGTTCGAGACCAGCCTGAGCAAGAACGAGAGCCCATCTCTACGAAAAATAGAAAAAATTAGCTAGGCATGGTGGTGAATGCCTGTAGTCCCAGCTACTTGGGAGGCTGAGGCAGGAGGATCGCTTGAGCCCAGGAGTTTGAGGTTGCTGTGAGCTAGGCTGATACCATGGCACTCTAGCCCAGGCAACAGAGTGAGACTCTGTCTCAAAAATAAATAAATAAATAAGTAAGTAAAAATGAAATAAGGTAAGGGGAAAAGGAAAGGTTGGGTTGGGGATTAGCCACTATTTTAAATAAGATGGTTAGGAAAGGCCTTTCTAATAAGGTGATGTTTGAGTAGAGAATTGAAGAAAGCAAGGGAGCCAGCTCTGGGGATTTCTGGTAGAAGATCATTTCTAAATAGAGGAAACAATCAGTGTGATTGATGTGACGCTGGAGTGTGATTGTGTGTTCAAGCACAGTTAGGAAGCCAGTGTGTCAGGGGCAGCATAAGGAAGGGGAAAGATGGCAGAAGATGAGGTCAGAAAAGTAGTAGAATGGCAGGGGCATGGAATCGTGGAAACCTTGTAGTCCATTGTAAGGAGTTTGGTTTTTATTCATCTGCTTGCAAGAAATGATGATGATCCTCTAAGAAAATGCTGTCTCTAAAACTTGGCAGAACAATTCTACTGTCCCTATGAAGTAAAGGATATGTGCGCTGCCTGGAAAGCTAGAATCATGCCAGGCAAGCACTTATTAAAGCATCCATGTTTTAGAAATTGACAGAATGTAGCTTAGTTGCTTTTCTTAGAAACAGAAAGTTAAATTTGGTACATGAAAAAGAATATAAAGACCACAAAATGGGAAGAATTCCAAGTGTGGACAGTAATCTTGGTGTATAAGTAAAGGAATTTTGGGGCCAAGGATGTGGTTCTCAGAATAGATTTGTTAATTAGGTAGTGTTTTTCAAATTGGAGTTGGAGATGTCTTCCTTTCTGGAAGGAGCAGAAAGAATGGAGAAGGCAGAAATCTTGAAGAGATTAAAAAACATGGCAGAGACCTAGGCAGTGGATCTGTTTTTAGCTATCCCAATCAATTAGTCCTGACTGAGGTGAATTGTCCCCCTCGCCTACCCAGACACAGCTACTCTGAACTCCCACTTTCTTTTCTTTTATTTCTTCCTCCTCCTTAAATCTGCTGCTGAAATTCAAGAGGAAAAACATACAAATGTTCAGTAGTGGCAGCATCCATGATTGTGATTTTTAACCTTTTTGGAGTAAAAGATCCCATTGAAAATCTGATAAAAGCTATGAAATCTCTATATTCAGAACTTTGGCCTTTATCAAAGTCCCAAAACAATAAATGATGGCGTGGATGTGGAGAGGTAGGAACACTCATACACTGCTAGTGGGACTGTAAACTAGTACAACCTCTGTGGAAAGTAA
>CAUYRT010106403.1:0-11772 GCA_963574885.1 Lepilemur ruficaudatus
TCAAACTCCCGGGCTCAAGCGATCCTTCTGCCTCAGCCTCCCGAGTAGCTGGGACTACAGGCATGCGCCACCATGCCCGGCTCATTTTTTCTATATATATCTTTAGTTGGCCAATTAATTTCTTTCTATTTATAGTAGAGACGGGGTCTCACTCTTGGTCAGGCTGGTTTCGAACTCCTGACCTTGAGCGATCCGCCGGCCTCGGCCTCCCAGATTGCTAGGATTACAGGCGTGAGCCACCGCGCCCGGCCAGAAGATTTTAAGGTTACTGCCAAACCTAAGATTCTTTGATTCAATTATAGATTGACCTTACATGTTAGCCCATGGAGGAGATTTTATCCTTAACACGATTAAAAAGGCTTGGTTCAAAGGTATCAAACCATAACCAGCACCTCAGTCATCAATGAATAGGTGAAAAAAGATAAGGAAATGGGGTGAAGAAGGGAACATGAGACACCAGAATTTATTCTAGAAGACTGCACAGGCCCCTACTATAAAGCCTGGCTCCTACTCCATAACTTCCCTGTAGTCACCATATTCAGCAGGCTGGTTAGGTTTGCTGCCTCTGGACCACCTGAAGAACATGGCTTTCTCTCTCCTTCTCTTTCAGATGTTCACCTCCATAATAGTTGCTGGGATCGGAATCGTGGGTGCTGGATATTCCTTTGTCATCTCAGCCATCTCAATCAACAAGGGTCCTAAATGTCTTATGGGCAATCGTACATGGGGATACCCTTTCCACCAAGGGTAAGGCTACACCCTGCAATGCCCAAGTGTCACCACCAGGGGCGCAGGCAGGTAAAACACCCGCGGAGAGAGGCTGCAGAGTGTCCCGTCATCTCCCATACCCAAGCCTGGAGTTGTGGGAGCAGGGTTGCACAGCGCCTCACCTGCAATTGCTCTTTTGACAGAGCCCAGGAGAAATACAGAAAGAGGATGCCCCAGTTGGCCTGAGGGAAGGAGGAGATTTGTGGCGGCAGCGCTCGCATCCAAATATATATTAGCAGCAATACAAGGCAACTGGTAATATTAATAAACAGAATAGTGGCTTCATTACAAATCTTACAATAGAAAACAAGAACGATTATTCACTAACTGGGCTCAAAGGCTTTGGCTAACACCCCGAATTGCCTATGATTAAACAATATTTTAAGGTGCAAATTTACAGAAAATCACATTGAAAACATTGCAAGTTCTTCATGTTAATGTTAATGGAACTCATTAAAATAACATTTCATATTTTCATGGTACTTTGTAGGTTGTAAAGAACGTTTTTCCCCCCACAGGTTTATAATTTAATCTCCTTAGCAACACCAAGAGGTTGTTACTCTCTCCAAGGCAGGCTTAACAAGTTTAATCTGCTCAAAGTCACAGTTAGTTGAGGGCAGAGGTAGGGCTCAAACTCAGGTGTTCTGAATTCAAGTCTTTCCTTTCATATTACACATCTTTCTGCCCTGCACTGGCCAGGACTGCACTGCCAGAAAATGTGGCTGTTTAAACTTAAGTTCATTTGAATGAAATAAAGTTAGAAATTCAGTTCCTCAGTCGCACTAGCTATATTTCAGGTACTCAGTAGCCACACCTGGCTTGTAGCCACTGCATGGAATAGTGCAGATATAGGACATTCCCATCAGTGCAGACAGTTCTGTTAGACAGAGCTGCACTAGACTCTAACCTCCAAGGGGGCTTGGACCATTTCTGTTGTGTTCACTATCTCTGCCCCTCTGCCTGGCACAGTGACCGGCACATCCTAGGGGAAGCAGGAAATACGATTATTGGGTCTTTCTGCACATGAAGGATGGGTCCTTGCTCCCCAAAATATGTATAACGTCAATATATTAGCTGGAGTCCCTAGTATTAATTTACCATAAGATTTTAAAGAACCTCAAGAGCTGGCTTCAGACTGGGGAGGTAGAGGGCCCTAGTTCTGTTGTGTTGTGGGTCTTGGTTTGTTCAGAGGTATCACATGAAATATCCTCACTCCATTCTCATGGTTAAATAGTCCAAGGTCTCTAATATCGGCATAGCACATGCAGCGATTCCCAAACCTATTTATTAATAGTTTACTGTGGAAAGCCTTCTTATCTTGCCGAGGACTGTTGGGGCTATGCTGCCGTGGGATGGTTTGCTTGAGCGTAGAATTCAGATGCAAGGCCAAGCCATCCCTTGAGATTCTTCCCCTGTAGCTCACTCTCCCCACCTAGAGGTGTGTCCATGAAACTACAGATGGTGTTTTGTGAAAAGGACCCTTCTATAAATTCCATCAACAGCATCAGTGCAGCCGTAAACATATTTTTCTTTTTATTCTGTTATGCGAATAATATTACCCTCAATGAACTTAACATCAGTTAGAATAAATCTATGTCTAAAACAAAGGAGAGAGAACGGAAACCCAGCGGATGCGGAGGACAGTTCAAAGCGGTCCAAAGTTCTCATGTAAACTGACTTGGCTCCCTCCCCCTGTGCAGGAGGCGGCAGTACTGAGACCCAAGGCCAGGAGTGACCACTGATCTGTGGGCCACCACAGGACGTGCCAACACGGGGGAAGGACACGAAACCACTTCTCAAAGCACTCTGTCCTTCTGGGGAAGCAAGTTTTTATTCGTGTCACAGCCGTTTACTGTGCATTGCTCTAGGATAGAAGCTTGCACACATTATTGCATCTGCTCCTCACAACAGCACCTAACCCCTCCATTAACAAGTATCAGATTATAAAGATTTTATAATAAAGACAGAATAGAGTAAACCTTGCAGGCAAGCAGCAACCTTTCACAATTCTCTCTCCGTCTTCTGTTCACTGCACGGCTTTGGTAATTATCTGAAGGGAGAGTGATTTGAATACCTAGACATCTGCACAGTGGCTGCTAACTATAATATGACCAAAAGTTACTGTATAGTGGTATATTTTATATTTTATATATATATATGTGTATATATATATACTTTTTTTTTTTTTTTTGAGACAGAGTCTCACTCTGTTGCCCGGGCTACAGTGCCATGGCGTCAGCCTAGCTGACAGCAACCTCAACTTCCTGGGCTCAGGTGATCCTTCTCCCTCAGCCTCCCAAGTAGCTTGGGCTGCAGGCATGCACCACCATGCCCGGCTAATTTTTTCTATATATATTTTTAGTAGTTCAATTAATTTCTTCTATTTTTAGTAGAGACAGGGCCTTGCTCTTGCTCAGGCTGGTCTCAAACTCCTGACCTTGAGCAATCCACCCGCCTTGGCCTCCCAGAGTTGTATAGTGGTATATTAAAAATCATATATATGACAGTTTCCAGGTGATTTATGAAATGTTTAAGAATGATTTTGACTGTTCATGTTTGTCTTAGTCTGTTTTCTGTTGCTCATAACAGAATACTTGAAACTAGGTAATTTATTAATATAAAGAAAAGGCATTTCTTTCTTACAGTTAGAGAGGCTGAGAAGTCCAAGGTCAAGGGGCTGCACGTGGTGAGGGCCTTCCTGCTGGTGGCAACTCTCTGCAGAGTCCCAAGGCAATGCAGCACATCCCATGGTGGAGGGACTGAGTGTGCTTGTTTAAGTCTCTCTTTTCTTATAAAGCCACCCGTCCAACTCCTATGACAGCCTATTAATCCATTAACCTATTGACACATTCATGAAGGCAGAACCCTCATCACCCAATCACCTCTTAAACGCTCTACTTCTCAATACTGCCACACTGGGGACTAAGTTTCGACACCGGTATTGGAGGGGACAAATATTTAAACCGCAGCAATGATTATTTCCCTCATACTCTAACCTTAGAATTTATTCCCACGTCAGATGTAAGGCCAGTCTCTGTGCAAGGTGTGAAATCTGCCAGGGTGGCTACGGGAAGGGCATCTCTGGGGACAGGTCCAGGTGGAGTGTGTCTCGCTCCATCCTCTTTGCCACCTGGCAGGCTCTCAGCAGCTTTCCACTGTCTCCTGACATCCTGTTTCCCATCTTCTGAGACAGGAACTCACTATAATATAATGTAATATATTATTATAATATAATTCACATTCCTTTTTGATTAAGTTCAGAAAGAGTAATTTTCCTAGGGCTCCACAGCTAGTAATTAATAGAAGGAAAAATGCTTTTAAATACAATTTGTCAGTACCCTACTCCATGCTGAAACCAATCCTAAACGTGGAACAAAGGATAGACAAAGTTCCTGCCCCAGTGAGCGCGTGGGTTCGGGTGACAACACGGAAGGCGATGAAATGGAGGAGGAGTGCAAGCGGGGACTGGTTTTGGAGGATGAGCAGAAGTTTGCCTTGCAAAGAGGGAGGGCAAGCACATTTCAGGCTCAGGAAACATCAGGACACTGTGTGGCCCGAAGCTCAGGGTGAGTGTCGGGTCGAGCAGCAGAAGGGGCCACCACACAACGGGCTGTGACTGAGGCAGGCCGGACCCTCCAGGGCATCAGGGGCACAGCAGAGGACTTCAAGCAGGACACAGCATGGCCACTTCGGACTTCTAGAACAGCTATGCTAGCGACGTGGAGGGTGAACAGAAGGGCTCAGTAACTGAAAAGAGAGAAAAGAGGAAGGTTGGAGCTGTAATCCAGGTAAGACCATGAGCACTGAGACCTCCAAGGCGATGGAATTAGGACTCTCTGAAAGAGACAAATTTCAGAGACTATTTGAGATGGAATCACATGAGGAGAAAAGGGGACGGTTATCAAGGCGGACTCTGAGATTTCCAACTTGGGATGCAAAATCCTGGGCTGTAGGATTTAGCACTGTTTTTCCCAGAAATGTTTTTTGGTGATAATATCAAGGAAGCGAAGACAGTTAACTTTTTCTATCATGAGAACGACATTAAAGAAGCATCCTAGAAGGAAAAAGAAACCTGGGATATTTTGAGATGCACCGTCTGGGCTTTCTTTGCGGTAGGACCTCCTCCCACCCAAGGTCTTCCTTTCCGAGACAATTGGCCACCCTTACGTTGACCCTGAGCTGCTGAAAGGGAAGCAGCTGGCACAGGCCATGGGGACAGCCGTGGAAGGGAAAGCTAGAGGAAGAGCCAAGGACGGTCAGCCCTTGCCATTCCCTGGGAAAGAGTTGAGCGGCGGGAAGGGCACCCTAAAAACAGTGGCTCAGACCCCAAGACACTGAATTGGATACAGTTAAATATTCTGCCCGGACTTTCAGTTAAGACTATCTGCATTTGTACTTCAAAGACTGCTCATTAGCTAGGAACCCATGAGCGGCTTGTGCACACATTCCCAAGAGCTAAAAGCCACATGGTTAGGACGGGGTTGGATTGCACCACATGATCTCAGCTCTCATGAAGCAGAAACACTTCACAAACATTAAGAACCAGCTTTGCCTTTGGCTGACTTAGGGTCCAGTCACACCTCTGCCACATGCCAGAAGTATGATCTTGGGCATTCACCTCTCAGGCTCTTCATCTGTGAAATGGGGATAACAGCAGCATCCATCTCACAGGTTTAGGTGAGAATAAAATAACATGACGTACATACGGCACTCAGCACAATTCCTGCCATATCCCACTTGATAAACATTCAGCCTTATTTTCATTTTATGGCTATAACTCATTGTCGTGAATGGAATTTATTATGCAATAGAACTTTCTAAAATGTTATGCTTCTATAATAATAATTTGCAACTTAATTTTAATTCTTTCAAGGCATAAATAAGGTTCAAAGAGAATAATCTCTTTATTGTTGTATAGGTAAATCTTGATTGTGTAAATCAAATTTCATAAGTAAGTCATATTTCAAATATAGTAAAAGAATAGAATTACTCCCATAGAGTGTGTTTGTGTAATGGGTAAGAGCACTGGCTTTGGAGTCAGACAGACCTAAGATCAAATCTAGGCACTTCCATTTATTTGCCTTAACTTTTTAATCTGTAAAATGGGTATATGTTCATTCATTCAGTGAATGTTTACTGAAGGGCTACTCTGTGCTAGGCACTGTTCAAGTGAAGTAGCACATCTTTGTAACGTTAGGAAAAATGACCTAAAGCAGCTAGCTCAGTGTCTGGCACATGGTCAGGGCCCAGTAAATGATGCCTGCTGCTATTTATGGAACACTCCCTGAGCTGGAACTGGGGACAGAGACGGGGGGACATGGTCTCTGCCTTCAAGAGTTTATAGTCCTGAAAAGAAGACAAACCAATGACCAGATGATGACAGCACAGGGTTCTAGAGGCTCTGTATAAGAGGGAAACAGAGTGCTGGGAAGCACAGAAAGCTATTAAACCCAGGCCAAGGGCAGGAGGAGCATGATGGAGCTTCTCCTGCAGGAAGTGGCATCTGAATTAGCATCAAAAAATGGGCCAAAGCATTTGGACTCCCCTTGTTCCTTTCCTCAGCTGCCGTCGCTGCTGGATGGAAGGTAGCTCTATGGAGTCCATACCTTCCTACCCCCTTGTTGATGGGATTACTGCAGCTCAGGTGGAAATGCCCTTCATAATCATTGGATGCTTTAAAAACATCGGTTAAGTGGCTTTAAACTGCCTCCGCTCTTCCTGCCTCATAGAATATGGAAACATGTTTAACTACCAGGTCCATGAAAAATTCAAGTGCCCTCTCACCCCAGGGCTGGGGAGTTGGACACAACAAACTGCACGTGCAAACAGCCTTTCTCTGCCAGGATCTCTGAGTGTCGGGACCTCGGCACAGCTACCTGTGGTGGTTTGTGAGGCTGCAGCAGGAATGCAACTGAGAGGATTTTTCCAGGCGTCCAAGTTCAATTCTTGCTTCCAAGTCTCCCCCCCATCAGCGTTTCACCAATCTCACCACCAGGAGGAGCTGTCTTCCCACTACTGTACAAACGCTCCAGCAGAGGGCTGAACTCCGGCTTGACAAGTACTTCACCTTACTTTAGGATCTTTTTGTTATAAACTGTGCCTGGAAAATACCGTATTTTTATAACCTCTTATAATCACCAAGTTTTAAAATTGTAAAGATAAATAGGACTACACGGGAAAATGCAGAATAGAAAGATGGTGTTTGATGTCTAAAAAAAAGGCTTTTTCCCAATGGGCAACAGATTTGCCACGAGAACAAAGATATCACGAAAACCACCCCTGAATCAAGGCCACAATGGGAAAAGAAAGGGCTCATATCAAGATCATTGTGATTGTGTGTTTTTTTTTTTCTTTGAGACAGAGTCTCGCTCTGTTGCCCAGGCTAGAGTGAGTGCCACGGCGTCAGACTAGCTCACAGCAACCTCAAACTCCTGTGCTCAAGCAATCCTTCTGCCTCAGCCTCCCAAGTAGCTGGGACTACAGGCATGTGCCATCATGCCCAGCTAATTTTTTCTATGTATTTTTAGTTGGCCAATTAATTTCTTTCTATTTATAGTAGAGACAGGGTCTCACTCTTGCTCAGGCTGGTCTCGAACTCCTGACCTTGAGCGATCCGCCCACCTCGGCCTCCCAGAGTGCTAGGATTACAGGCGTGAGCCACCGCGCCCGGCAAGATCATTGTGATTGGACATGTGAATTCGGACAGGTCTACCACTACTGGCTATCTAATATACAAATGTGGTGAGATCAACAAAAGAACTATTGAAAAATTTGAGGAGGCTGCTGAGAAGGGAAAGGGCTCCTTCCAGGGTGCCCAGGTCTTGGACAAACTGAAAGCTGAGCATGAGCGTGGTATCAACATTGATATGTCCCTGTGGCAGTTTGAGGACAGACGGTATTACATGACCATTGGTGATGCCCCAGGACACAGAGACTTTATCAAAAACAGGATTCCAGCCACATCTCAGGCTGACTGTGCTGTCCTGATTGCTGCCGCTGGTGTTGGTGAATTTGACGCTGGTATTTCTGAGGATGGGCAGTCCTGTGAGCACGCGCTCTGGCTTACGCACCGTGTACGCAACAGCTAATTGTCGGCGTTAACAAAATGCATTTCCCTGAACCACCCTATGGTCAGCAGAGGTATGAGAAATCGTCAAGCAAGTAGCACCTACGTTATGAAGATTGTCTACAGCCCTGATTCCGTAGCATTTGTGCCAATTTCTGGTTGGAGTGGTGGTGACATACCAGGGCCAAGTGCTAACAAGCCTTGGCTCAGGGATAGAAAGCTACCTGCACAGATGGCAATGCCAGTGGAACCGTAATGGTTGAAGCTCTAGATTGCCTCCTGCCACCACCTCGTCCAACTGACAAGCCCTCTTATCTGTCCTCCAGAAGTCTGCAAAATTGGCGGTATTGGTACTCTCCCTGTGGGCGGAGTGGGGACTGGTGTTCTCAAACCCCACATGGAGTCACCTTCGCTCCAGTCCACGTGACGACTGAAGTAAAGTCTATTGAAATGCACCATGGAGCTTTGTGCAAAGCTCTTCCTGGGGGACAATATGGGCTTCAATGTCAAGAACATATTTGTCAAAAATGTGTGTCATGACATTACTGGTGACAGCAAAAATGACCTGCCAATGGAAGCAGCTGGCCTCACTGCTCAGGTGACTATCCTGAGCCACCCAGACCACAGCAGTGCTTGTGTTGCCCCTGCACTGGACTGTCACACAGCAAGTTTGTGAAGGAAAAGATGGATGGCCATTCTGGTAAGAAGCTGGGAGATGGCCCTAAATTCTTGAAGTACGGTGATGCTGCCAACGTCGATATGGTTCCTGGCGACATGTACTGAGAGCTCCTTTGACTGTCCTCCTCTGGGTCATTTTTCTGTGTGTGACATAAGACAGATGTTTCAAGTGTCATCAAAGCAGTGGACAAGAAGGCTGCCGGAGCTGGCAAGGCCACCAAGTCTGCCCAGAGAACTCGGAAGGCTGAGCGAGTGCTGTCCCTGACGCCTGCCCCCCAGACTGAATGAGCGGCAGAAGAACGGTCTCAGAACCCTTTGTCTCAATTTGCCATTTCAGTTTAATAATAAAAAACTGGTGAATGATAACAATGCACCACAAAGCCTTCAGAAAGGAGGATGTTTTGTGGACCATTTTGGATTTTTTTTCCACGGGGGCAGTTTTAGTCATCAGGTTTTAAAATCGGTACTTTTTAAAAGAAACAACTTGACCCAAATTCTGTCACAGAATTTTGAGACCCAATAAAACAAAGTTTAGTAAGAAAAAAAGTACTGAAAAGAATAGTCTCATGCAACTGTAGATAAGGTGCATTATCTCAGTGAATTCTCATGAGTGTGAGGTGAGCCCTTTTCATAGATGAAGAAGCTGATGCTAACTGAAGAAGGGTAGCAACTTGTATGGGAGCACACAGCTGGTGAGAGGAACACTTGGATCCAAACGCAGGTTCATCTGAATTCAAAATACCAGGCTCTTTCTGTTTGGCCAGACTGCTTAGATTAAGTAAAATAATGACAATACTAGCATTTATTGAGTACTTACTATATGCTAGGCACTGATTTAAGCACTTTACTCATATTAAGTCACGTAATCCTCACGATAACCCTGTGATGTGGTAGATAATGTTACTCCCATTTTACAGCTAAGTACACAAGTCACACAGCTAGCAAGCTGCTAGTACCTGTACTTTTATGGAAAGGCGAATCAATGGTATAAACAATGTTTTACGTTTCTCATTGAAGCTCTGAAAGGATGGAGGAAAAGTAAAGAAAAAGACCAACTTGTGGCTTTAAGAGTACGAGAAGGAATTGTAATAATCCACAAGATTTTACCCACTTTACTCTCATTTTTGTTTCAAAGATAGCATACTTCACATTTCTCCTTCAAGGCACAGTGCCCTTTACGTCGTAGTGAACTCTCTCTATATGTAATAAAATATGAATATACTACAGTTTCTCCTAATTCAAAGTTTATGTAAAATGTGTATTAAAGCAGCAGATTGTTCCTACCTTTTGAGGAAAATGCATTACATCTTTTTGTGTGTGAAATTGCTACATGTTAACAAAAATATAGTTGAGTCAAATTCACAATTTGGCTAAAATTAGGCCTTAAAAAAATCAGGCTCTTCCCTTTAGCTATATGACACAATTGTCCTTTGCATGGCTTCATGTAGACCTGACAGATAATTTGCCAAAAGTTGAAACGGTCTCTAATGACGATAGCTGGGACAAAGGCCATGAACATTTGTGAAATTCTATTCCTAGCACTTCATCATTTTTCTGGCCCTATCATAGGTGGTGAATTTACCCATCCTCTTGGTCAGCTCACAAAAAAATTGCTGTGTCACTTAGTAGTTGTGTGACCTGGGAGCCAGTCATCTAACCTCTCTGTGCTTCAGATTCCTTATTTGTGAAGTGGAAAAAAAGAATCGTAGGTTTGTATGAGGAAAAAAATGAGTGAGTATGTGTGAAGTGATTAGAACAGGGTCTGTCACGTAGGATGTACTCCATAAAAAAAAAAATGCTAGGTTTTTTTTTCCTTTTGTTATTACAGGGTATTTTTTCATGGAGCGTGTTTTGAACGGAAAGTATTGCACAAAAAGTTGTCACGGTAACTTTCCAGTCTACACACAGAATTGCATACTTTTTAACAAATGTCTCCTTTCTCCTCCGTGTCACCAACAGGGATTATCTCAGTGACCAAGCCTTATGGAGCAAGTGCCAAGAGCCCGAAAATGTGGTTCCCTGGAATCTGACCCTCTTCTCCATCCTGCTGGTCATAGGAGGAATCCAGGTGATTCTATGTGCCATCCAGGTGATCAACGGCTTCCTGGGCACACTCTGTGGAGACTGCCAGGGTTGTGGCTGCTGTGGGGTAAGTAAAGACCTCTGTTGTTTTTTCTCAGCATGAGGGAGACCAAGTCAGGCCACCAGCACTAATGCGATGAGGGGGTGGTGAGCGTGGCCACCCCCTGCAAACCAGGCCAGGCTGGAGACAGTGACGCTGCATTACTAGAACCTAGAAGTTCTGCTTTCTGTGCCTGTTCACACACCCAGGCTGAAGTTGGCCACGGTGTTCAGTCTCACATCCAACTGACCACAGCCCTGGAGACAAAGAACTCCATCCACACATAAAAGTTTACAGTGAGGTTTATATGAAGATCCACAGAAAATGAGCATTTGTCACGTGGGCCTACTGTCAGTAAGAATACGTCACCGCCTGGCCTGCAGTGTTCTCACTTCCTCAGGTGAACAGAACACAGCAATGCAAAACTTAGATTTGGGTGTGGTTTCTGATATTAAAAAAAAAAGAGAGAAATGGTTCTCACATGAGAAGACAAAAAGGAAATCACTCAGGCTTTTGTCTTTACATTATATTGTAAAAGACCAACAACAATATATAAAAAATAAAAATAAACTAGTGGATAGTAAAACTGTCTGATTATTCCAACTAATGGCCAAATCAAATCAGGCAATCACACACAAAGTTATCAGAAGCACAGACTGATTGATGTAGAAGAAAAAAGTTAAGCAGAACTTGAGAGTTTTGTTAATTGAGGTACTATATAAATATATGTAAATAAAAGTCTATCCACTTAATATTATGGCAATACTTTGAATGATTCAAATAACTTTATTTAAATTTTTAGTAAGTATCATGTGTACAGCTCAAAAATTATGTGCTTGTGTGCACACACAGACAAAGATACAGTCAGTGGGAAAGCATCCCTCCAACCTTTGCCTTCCATCTACCTAGTTCCCGTCAGTCTCCTCACTTATATAAGGGCACGTAATTTCTTTTTTTTTTTTTTTTTGGGGATGGAGTCTCACTCTGTTGCCCAGGCTAGAGTGCCATGGCATCAGCCTAGCTCACAGCAACCTCAAACTCCTGGGCTCAAGCAATCCTCCTGCCTCAGCCTCCTGGGTAGCTGTGACTACAGGCATGCGCCACCATGCCCAGCTAATTTTTTGTACATATTTTTAGC
>CAUYRT010106404.1:0-56825 GCA_963574885.1 Lepilemur ruficaudatus
CAAATAAGTGTGTGGGGGGAGAGAGAAATAGAAGCATACCATTCAGATAAAACTATTATTAACATTTAGAGATGTTTTTCCAATCACTTATTTTCTACTGCTTATTCTTTTCTGAAAATATTTTATTATGTTAAAATATACGTAACAAAATTTACCATTTTAACCATATTTAAGTGTAAAAATCAGTGGCATTAAGACATTTACAATGTTGTATAACCATCACCACTATTTTCAGAGTTCTCCATTATCTCAAACAGAAATTCTATAACCATTAAGCAATAACTCCCTCTCCCTCACTCTCTCCATCCCCTGCTAACTTCTGTTCTACTTTCTGTCTTGGTAAATTTGCCTACTCTAAACCGCTCATATAACTGGAATCATAAAATATTTGTCCTTTTGTGTCTGGCTTATTTCACTTGGCATAATATTTTCAAAGTTTATCCACAGTGTAGCATGTATCAGAACATAATTCCGTTTTATAGTCAATTAATATTCCATTGTATTGGAATAGAATGGACCACATTTTGTTTATCCATTCATCTGCCGATGGATACTCAAGTTGTTTCTACCTTTTTGCCATTTGTGAATCATGCTACTATGAATATTGGTCTTCAAGTATCTGTTTGAGTTTCTGTTTTAATTTTTTTTGAGTAAATACCTCGGGATAGAATTATTGGGCCATATGGTGATTCTATGTTTAACTTTCTGAGAAATCACTAACTCTTTTCCACAGCAACTGCACCGTTTTATATTCCCACCAGCAATGCATGAGGGCTCCAATTTCTCCATCTTTGCTAACACTTGCTATTTTATGGGTTTGTTTAAAAAATGAAATAATAACCATTCCAGCAGGTGTGGAGTGGTATCTCACTGTGCTTTTTGTTTGCGTTTCCCTATTTACTAATGATGTTGAGTAACTTTTCATGTGCTTATTGCCCATGTGTATATTTTCTTGTGAGAAATACCTATTCAAGTTCTTTGCTCATTTTAAAATTGGGTTGTTTTTCTTTTTGTTTGTTCCTAGTCACCTTTATACACAGTTTTAAAAATACTTCATACATGAGATCACACAATATATCATTTTGTCTATTAATTTTCCACATAGCCATTGAAGTTACTTGTATGTATGTTTTTCTCTTCAGTCAGACTGAGCCTTTGAAAGACAGTGACCAAGATTATGTCTCTGCTTCATTTTTGATATTCCCAATGTGGTCCTCATATTTTAATAAAAGGGTAATTGGAACTTTACAATTTCACAAATGTATAATATGCTCTTTCATGCCTCTGAGTCTTCACACATTTGCTCTGTCTGCCATGGTCTTTCCAATTTCCTTCACCTGCATGATCTCCTACTTATCTTTCAAACCCCAGCCTTTCCTGACTTCCCTTTTTGTTCCTCCACTTGTCATATTATATTGCAGTACTTTATTTACTTATTTGTCTTCCTTCCTGGGCTGCGAGGTCCTTGTGTCCTTAGTGCCTATCAGGAATCCTGGAACATAGCAGATATTTGATAAATGTGTGTTGAGTGTTGAGTGAAGAAAATGTAGAAATTTATTTAAAAAAATACAGGATTTCTCTGTAAACATAAATGAGGCCCAATTACTACCTTACATACAGGGCTTAGGGATCAAAAGCACCAACAAATAATTAACCATTTTGAAAAAGGGTTTGTGGTTTACAAAGGGTTTCCCATGCTCTGTTTTGTTTAATGTCTACAACAGCCTTGTAAAGGAAATGAAATTGCCCCATTCTACAGATATGGAGGCTCAGGGAGGTTGTGACTTGCCCAGGGTCACATGCTGGTATGTGTCCTGCAACAAAGCACTTTCATTCTGAAAATCACACTCTGCTTCTGATTGTAAGCACTGTGCCTGCTGATGGGCATGACTTATTCTTTCCTGCTGTCCAGTCTTCAGATAGAACACAATTTATTCTTTAACCTAACTGCCCAGACCCCTGAACAATAACATTTGGTGGGAATAAAATGTTAATTCAGAAACTCAAAGATAAGATGAAAGATTTTGCAGGAAAATGGGATAAAATGAACCAAAATTTGGAAAAGCAAATATCTGAAATAAGCAAATAGAGAAGATTTAGCCAGAAAAAGAAAACTCAATGTCTACTTAAAGATGAAAACATCTGTCAAACACTTATACTCATCAGGTGCTGCTTTGATATCTTCAACATTTTAGATTTTATAGCCATGATATAAGGTTATTTTGTGATTTGTTATTTTTGACATTGTTTTATTGACCTTGTTTTATACACAGAATATGACTGTTAATAGCTCTGTGTCCATCTGTGTTTTGGCTTTTCCAAAATTCCAGGTTTGAATAAATAGGTACACCTTTGAGTTCACATGTCTTTTACTTTCCATTCTTGCATTTTTCCATTTCTAGACTTTTCATATACTTCGTTTTTATTGATTCCAGTTCTCTGGTGAGATTCTGCATCTCATTATATATTTTTTTGAGTCTAATAGTCATGGTTATTTTAAAGTGTGTCTGAAAATCCCAGGATCTGCATCACCTGTGAATCAGCTTCCGTTGTCTATTTTTCTGCTTTTGGTCCTGGTTCTTGACATGCATGGCAATTTTTGTTTCAATGTTAGACATTGTGTATGAAGTATTGTAGAAGCTCTGCATGATGTTATCTTTTTTTCCAAAAATTCTCTCTATACTTGGGCAGGCAGGAGCAAATTTCCACAATCCAATCACTTTAGACTGACTTCAAACTTTGTGAGTTTTTCTTCTGGTCACGTACCCATTGTGAATGTAATTCTCTAGTGTGCTTACAGGTTTTAATAGGGCTCCTTCTTTTTGATGAGTCTTGAACTCTAACTTTGTCTCAGCATAGAAGACTGCTAAAAACTCTACTCAACTTCTCAGTTTCTTTCTGTTGGGCTTCTTAGCCTCTTACTCTGCAAAGCTTAAGAGTTAGCAAATACCCTAAGATGAAAACATTTATGGAATGATGGGTTCACTTTTTTTCATCATTCTTATTTCTTCGGATCTTGGCCCCTGAAGTTCTGGCTGCCTTAGTAAACTTAAACCATTTTCTCCAGCCATATGAGATTATGTAAAGCTTTGTGGATTTTTTTTTTTTTATCTTTTAGCAGCTGCCTTCTGCCTGGGAATCATTTAAGAATCAGTAAATACTTTAAGGAGTATAGCAAAACACATAATATTGTGATTACCTCAGTGAATTTGTCTTCTCTTCAGCATCGTTGTCTCCACATCCTGGCAGCCTAAAAAGCCCTTCAATAGATTTTAAAACAATTTCATTCAGAGGGGAGGGCACTTAAAAAAAGAAACAATTTCATTCAGCTTATCAAGTTGTTCTCCAGGTGAGTATTTTTCTCCATCGTAGGCTTTACCTGGCTAGGTCATCTTAGTAGGTGGTGAACTCTCAGGTAGGCAGCATAGCACAATTTAGTGGGAAGAATATGGGTTTCTGTGCCAGATGGACCTAGGTGCAAATTCTGGCTTAACCACTGACCAGATTCTAGCTCATGGGCAATTATTTCACATCCTTGAGCCTCAGTTTATCCAAAATGGGAATTATCATAGTTTTTTTCCTCATAGGAGTGAGGATTAAATGAAGTACTTTGCCTAAAATAGTGCCTGGCAGAAAGTGAATTCCAAGTACATGTTGCTTTCCCGCTCTTTCCTTGCCTAAGGCCATCCTTGCAGATAAATATATTTGCCTAACCACGCATTTTGAGAGCAAAAAAAGACTTAAATAAATATTTTAGAATAACTTGTATTATCCTGCATGGAGCTGGAACCCATTCTACTAAGTGAAATATTCCAAGAATGCAAAAACAAGCACCACATGTACTCACCATCAAATTGGTTGTAACTGATCAACAATTAAGTGCACATATAGTAATAACATTCAACGGATGTCGGGCAGATGTGAGGGGGGAGGAGATGGGTATATAAACTTAGAAGAATATTTGCTCCTACAGTGGCTTTTAGAAGCCCATAGTCTGTAATTTTACCAGTAATTGCAAAAATCCTACTGGCAGCTGACTGGCTGTATAGTACCTCCTGTCTCAGACACTTGCCAATTCCAAGGGATGCACAAAAGGGAGGATAGGAATGCAATCTAGGAGTCCAGCTCTTTTAAGTACAACTTCAGGAGAGAACCAACTGCACAGCAGCATGTAGAATCCCACCATGAAGATACTCCTTGCAACTGAATGGCCTTGTTAGTTTGACCTGAGTATAAAAAAGTAAACTATCTACACCCTCAGGCAAACTGTTCTGTTTGCTAAGCTTCGTTTGGTGGAAAAGTTTAACCTCTTGAGTTTATTATTACATTGTATAATGGATCATTCATCAGCCTTGGTGCTCTACTGACAGGCACAGGGCCACTAGTACAGGAGTTGGTGAAATGCAGTCACATGCTTCAGAAAACATAGGCAGGAACAACTGACCACAGGCACCATCTGAGACAGTGGCCAAAAGTGGACTTGGCCCCTGAGGTGAATGTAAAGATGGACTCAACAAGCCCTCATTTCCAAAATAAATAAGTTCCTCCTCCTCCTTCTTTTCTTCTTGTAAAAAATATGACCCGGGAAGCCCTTCAGTCCTAGTTTTAGGAGCTGCCACATGTATAGTACAGAGTAACTGTGATAATTGTTCATGTCAAATCTTCCTGAGAGGAAAACAAAACTATTATACTATTAACCTGGAAGTCGTTTTAACAGCATCTTTCTCTCATTCCACCAGATAGCCCTGTATTTGCTCGCCTGGTTGTACTCTGTTCTCTGCATCTAGAGAGAAGCACACTTGGTCTGTATATTGACTTGCTGAGCCTGAAAGGAGGGTACTATAGAAGACAGGGAAGCTGTGAAGCTTGAGAGTGAAGGCTGGGTTTATTCTGGGGTTAGGTGGGTGGAGACAAGTTGGGAGTTAAGGAGAAAGGCTTTGGAGTAGCTGTGGGTTGGAGCAGTGGTGTGAGAATGATAAATCAGCTCTCTGGAAATAAAAAAGAGCCCTGATTTATAGCATTTGCCAAATTCCACAGTGTAAATATTCCCACTACAGCTGATTACAAGCTACCAATGTAAAGCAAACTGGCTAAAAAAATTCAGCACATCATTATGTGGGAGGGAAATAAAAAGAAGAGAAAAAAAGATTTAGTATTTTAATCCCCTGTAATATTCTTTGAGAAAGAGAATTGAAGAATTCTGCTACACTGGGTTCTTGAATTATGTGTTTGAAATGTAATGCTATTCTGACCTGTCCAAATGAGGCTCCTTGTTAATAAGGATGGTCTCATACTACAGATAAGGAAATGTAGGTTTAGAGATTTGAAATAACTTTCTTAAGGTTGTAGAACTAGGAAGTGGGAGATTTAGGATGTGGCCTGGTCTCTGTAGCTCTAAGGCCCACACTTTGACCACCACACTGCTCTGTGCAAACCTCTGGTTCCATTGATTTAATGCACAGGTCCAGCATCCAGGGGGATCATTGAGTTGTCTTTAGTTTCCCATTCACTGCTTCTCCTCAGAGGACCCCTGTTCCCATGTTCTTGCTTTTTCTAACTGCTTCTTCCTCTCCTACAGTGGCTCTTTTCCTGCCCACCCCCGCCCCGGTGGCTCTTTTTATTCCAAAATCCAATACATAGTGTTGGTTCAAGAGCACAGCAAACTTTCATCCCAGTGTGAGGTTTTAGCACACAAGGGAAGCTGTGAGTTTAGGCTCAGGCTACTCAGCGAGCTTTGTCAAACCAAAAATCCCAAACATGTTCTTAGGTGCTATGACTCAAAACCTTTTTATCTGAAAACTCTTTTAGCTCTTCCTTGGGACCCTAAACCTCTGGATGGTGGTTCTTATTAGCTTAGCTCAAGGTTGCCTCCTTGGCCCAAATAGAGCTATTATTTATAGCTGCCTTTTTGACTGATAGGAAAATAGGTGCCTATCTGCCTTCTATCCCAAAACTCGAGGGCCTTAGGCATCACTTTTTAAGTAGTTGAGTCCATGGTCTATGAAATTTGGGTAAAACACATGCTTGTAGACTCAGCTATTATTCTGTCCTCTTCCAGCTTCTTGTTATCTGCACAGTTTCTCTCTAATTACCCTGCATTTCTCCAACTCCGGGAGTTGTCTGTCCTGGATATAGATCATTTCTATGCTGGAAGGATCCGTATCCTATTCCACAGCGTTCTGTGTCCATGGTTCATGTTATACCTTTGCCAGTTGAAGGAACTCACTGGGTAGTCTAGGCAAAGCCTCATGGACTTTAATGTAATAAAAAGTTTAAAAGTACCTGGGTGAGTACTTGGAAAGGCAAAGAGTGTGGGTCTATTAGAGTATGGCTTTGAAGTCACAGGCTACTTTGGTTCCATTTAACACCTGATTAATTTTTAAATCTCACTCTCTTGATCCATAATATGGGACTACTAATGGAACTATTAATGAAACATATTTTGGAGCTGCAGTCCCCAGCCCCTAGACCTCGGACTGGTACAGTCTGTGGCATGTTAGGAACTGGTCTGCACAGCAGGACGTGAGTGACAGGCAAGCAAGCAAAGCTTCATCTGTATTTACAGCCACTCCCCATTATTCGCATCACCACCTGTACTCTGCCTTCTGTCAGATCAGTAGCAGCATTAGTTGCAAGAAAACAAGCTCAGGGCTCCTGCTGATTCTGCATTATGGTGAGTTATATAATTATTTCATTATGTATTACAATGTAATGGTAAGAGAAATAAAGTGCACAATAAATGTAATGCACTTGAATCATCTTGAAACCATCCCCACATCACCCCCCCACCTCCGCCCTGGTCCATGGAAAAATTGTCTTCCATGAAACTTGTCCCTGCATGCCAAAAACATTGGGAACTGCTGTTTTAGAGGGTTGCTGTGAGGATTAAATGTGACAATGCATGTCTAATACTTAGCACAATGCCTGAGTCAATAAATAGTAACCATTATTGTAATTGTTTCTTAGGATGTAGCACTATGCATAATATTTCATGGATACCTTTGACATATGAGATACTTAGTAACAATCTTTGCTTTGATTGGCTAGTTACTCGTTAACTTGGAATCATTAGATTTCTGCCTCTTCGGAGCATCCTGTCCCCGCCCCCACAACCAAGAGATTTAGACTCAGGTGGGGGAGGTAATGGGGATAAAGGGAGCCTTTTATTAAGGACCTAGCATTTCAAAGTTGCCTTGTCCTAGTGCGGGTGAGACGTAAAATAGGGATTCTATTTAAAACAAGGCAGAGCTTAAGTGTAACCCCAGTAGAGTTTTCTGGGATATACTATAGTCTTTCTACAGGATTCTTTAACCTCAAAACCTTCCAAATTTTACATAAGCACCCTACAGCCTGCACCTGAATATTTACATTTCCCACTAAAGATAATGGAGGAAGCAGTTACCATGTAAAGTATTTTTACTTTTATTTTTAGTTACTCAAATGGCATTATAACAACATTAAAGAAACACAAAAAGAAGGTACATACTTATCAAGTTTCCCATTTCAGACTGTTATCAGTCTTACAGATGGCACTACAACAAACATCTTTGAATATATATATATTTGTATATATAATATATTTGTATCCACACACATATCTATATACACATATATTTTCTCCATGTGAATTATTTACTTGCAAACAATTTGTATAATTGAGATTATTGAGTCAAAGTGTGGGAACACTTATATACAAGCCAATAGTTTTGAGCATTCACTCATGAGGATTAATGAAATTACAAAGACATTCAAGATCTTGGGAAAAAGAATTCTAGCTATGCTATAATCATATTACTTGGGGAAATAAAGCTATGTCAAGCTTCCAGGAAAATTCACTGGAAACAAATAGTGTTTTCTTTTAGATTGTGCATCTCTCTTATGCCTACAGATACTATTTATTTATATAATTATGTTAGTTCGAAATTGGCAGAGCCCTTTAATCTGGAGTGGGACTATTCTGGGCATCCAGATGTGTTGACATTGTTGTCGTGGACTTGCATCTCTTAAGGCCCCATTAGTTTCTGGTCAGCTGTGCTCTGCCCCTGTGTTCTGGTGGTGCCCTGTCCACTTAGGAAGCATGCCATCAGTTTGCTGGGCCCAAGCCTGAAGCAAAGTGGGGGTCCGGGAAAGCTAACTGAAAACTGGACTAGTTTTGGATTGTCTTTGGAATCTCTGAAACTGTTTATTCTATCACTTCTGTGATAAAACGGGATACTGCTGTGTTGAAGGGAAGGGTCAGAGGCTATGTTGGGGGCCTTGCAGATGGGAGACAGATGTCCTTATTAAAACACACATTCACAACCCTTCTTCTTCAGCTGGCTGTTAAAAAAGAAGCAAATATAGTCTTTACCTTACTAGAAAATGAAGGGATTATCAGCTTTATTGGGGAACACAATGGTTTCATTCCAACTTGGCTTTACTCTAAACACTGCATATGCCAATGAATATCATGACAGAAAGAGTTGGAGATATTTGAGTTATATCTGAATGTGGAATTGCAAAGATTAAGAACTCTCAGTGCCTGTGAATAACTTCTCTGCTTCTCAGAGTCCCTGAGTCCTTTCAGCTAAGCACCAGAAAAAGAAACAGTCTTGAATGTAGCTTGATATTGTCAAATTCTCTGCCATTACAGCAGCAGTCCCCAACTTTTTTGGCACCAGAGACAGGTTTCGTAGAAGACAATTTTTCTACGTATGGGAGGTTAGTGGCAGGGAGGTTAGTGGTGAACGATGGGGAGCAGCTGTAAATACAGATGAAGCTTCACTTGCTCACCTGCTGCTTACCTCGTGCTGTGTGGCTGGGTTCCTAACAGGCCACAGACTGATACCAGGTATCAGGGGATGGGGACCACGGCACTGCAGTATTTGTAGTGCACTTGGCATGGATACAGTCGTTGCTTCTTTGGAGCATATATAACTCTCTTAAATTCCTGTCTTCTCATCACCTTCCCAACCTTCTCAACTTTCTCCACCCCATGAACCTGCAGATTTTCAGGTGACAATGTGGGCACAGTTGCCAGGGATCTGATGATACCACATCAACCAGTGCTCCTCATCACATAGCTTGCCTCTGCTTTTCTTCTGACCATAGTGAGTAATGGATGACTTAGTTAGAATGTCAGAAATGTGTTCAGCATTCACTTACTTAAAAGAGCATGCTAAAACGTGACATATTTTATATGTTTAACATATTTGTGCAAATAGCAGAAAATATAAACTCAGAACTATAATCCAACTGCTAAGCTAATTCCATGGTTGCGTAGTTTAAGGGATGCCGTGATAAGCATAATTGTAAAGTTTGTTTTTAAAATGACAAAGCGTGAGGCTACATTCAAGGAAAGGAACAGGCTTTACTCATGCTCCTTCCTGGTTCTGTTACTTTCCTGACATGGCCAGCAGATTTCTGCACCCAGCAAGACACATATAGGCACCACACACCCATGATCACACAGAATGTGCCTGACACAGTGCCAGGTATGAGGACAGAGCTGAGTAGGACACAGTCCACAGCATCTGCTCTGCCTCCAATAGCCCCTTCTCACAGCGTCCTGCAAAGTGTATTATTTCCCAAGAATTACAGGGTCAGTTCACTTGAAGAGGCTGGGCATGAAGGGAGAAAAGGGACATGATTGCTATGTTACTTTTACTGTACCGCTTTCCAGCTACCACAAAACTTGGATGAATGCCATTGCCTATTTCTTTCTCTACTTGAAATCGGGCTTTATGCATGTCATAGTTTCCAGATGAATTAAATCTTCAAAGGAAAATGCTATTCCACAGAAGTAAGCCTGGCCTATCATTCTCATTTTTCTCATCCTCTCTGTTATCCATTTCCCATTTTGGACTAAAAGAAAAGCTCTAATAAATATGCAACATTCAGTGGCATCGGGGATAAATTTTAACGTAAAATTAACAGAGCATTGTCACAAATGTTTTCTATAGTGGCTTTCACATGAAGTACTATGCTTCAACATTAAATTAACGTCCAATATACTGTAAGACAGGAGCAAGCATGACGGGCAAGAAATCTGGAACAGTGACAGGAATACTGGTCACTTTCAGCTGGTTTTGTGATCCCATAGTAAGTGACCTTAGAATAGGATGGGTTCTGGACTGAGTCAGTATGTTCATCCATAGAATGGGATAAACGTATTTTCCGTGTACTTAGATACAGTGTTGGTATGAAGATAAATTTGATTTTTATTATTAATGCTTTTACTATTTGACAAAGAATTGCTTTATATCCCATAGACTGAATGTTTTAGTACTCCTCCTCTTTTATTTTTTTTTATTTCAGCATATTATGGGGGTACAAATGTTAAGGTTATGTACATTGCCCTTGCCCCACCTCGAGTCAGAGCTTCAAGTGTGTCCATCCCCCAGACTGTGCGCATCGCACTCATTAAGTATGTATATACCCGTCCCTCCTCCCCTCTCCCATCTACCCAACACCCGATAAATGTTATTCCTACATTTTGAAGATAATAAGGCAAATACCAAACACTAGAAACCTCTAATATATAATGTTACACAAAGCACTGCCATTTGTTTGCTTTTCCCAGGCCAAATAAAACTAGAAATCAAAGCATAACAGTTCACTCATGCTGCAAACTTTTGGACTGTAGCCTAGATTAAAAACAACAACAAACAAACAAAAAGGGTACAGTTTCTTCAGCTACAGAAATTTGCTTTATGGACTCCAATAAATTCTTGGCAAATAAAAAGTATGAAACAATCTGTAGCCTTTGTTTGGCAGAGGCCAAATGTTATCCATTTACCGGGAAGAAAGACAGTTTTCCTCGAAAGAGATGGGTGCTGACTGAGGTTTGCAGGGAGTCTGGTTGGCGAGAGGAGAGAGGACACTAGCCACTGACACTAATGGCTCAGTGGGGTTTCTGTTTCAGTCTCTGCTAATCCCTTGGTTTTCATAAGCAAGAGGAACAGGAAACAATGGCAATGCTTCAAATTGCACCAGAGAGGTGAAGGCTGTCAGGCATGCATGTCTGCAGCCAGAAGCACAAGGGGTTGGTGTGAAGCAATGGCTGGTGACACTGGGGAGTTTTCTTTATTTCCAGGTGTTACAAGAGGTTTATTCATAAGACTATTGAAATGCTCCAGTCACTCTTCATGGATGTTTCTCTTTTCCATTAAAAAAAGAAGAGAGAAGAAATAGATGCAGATTTTTTTAATCCAAAGATAAATGATGATGGAAACTTTACTTTTTGTATTTTCTTTTTCCTTTTTTTAATTGAAGGGCTCTCCATGGTTGACCTGGTGTAAATTTATAGCCCAGGCTAGCAGCCCTGAAGTAAATCTACATACATATTTTATTTGAAGTCACCTTTAAAACTGCTGAAATGGCACTGGTTACCCTGCTAAGGAGTGCTATGAAGGGGGAGAGAAGGGGCACTGAGGCAAGATGATGTGAGTTACTTGGCCAATCAGAAGCATGGATGGCCTAGGCCATTTGGTTTCAGGGATGCCATTAACAGGTCACCAACAGCAGCCCCCATGTTTCCAGCTCAAGCAAGACTCATGAATCAAGTGTCCTGCATCAGAGGGCTTGTGGCCAGCACTTGGAGGGCTGGAAGACTTGCTGTCAGGGTCACGGCTTCCTCAACTCTATATAAATAACAAAGTTTCTGCTCCAGTGCTAAACAAATATGTGGGAACTATAGACTGACATTTCTGTATCTAAGAAGACAGAAAGTTGGCACAAAGAGTACTTTAAGAAAACAGAAGTAGAACAAGAAGAATGCAGCATACTTAGTAGTCTTCCCATCATAGTTGAACACTTCGTACAAATTTACTTCTTAGATTTTCAGGGTTTCCAAGGAGCTTAATTGCACCGATCAACTTCATAAACATACATATGTACCTGTATACTTTTCTTAAGAAGTTCAAAGTATGAAATAGATTGTCATTTCTTATCTGTATGTTCCTGGAAGTTCATGCCCACAAAATTTTTTTTTTTTTTTTTGAGACAAAGTCTCACTCTGTTGCCTAGGCTAGAGTGCCATGGCACCAGCCTAGCTTACAGCAACCTCAAACTCCTGGGCTCAAGTGATCCTTTTGCCTCAGCCTCCTGAGTAGCTGGGACTATAGGCATGAGCTACCATGCCTGGCTAATTTTTTCTATATATTTTTAGTGGTCCAACTAATTTCTTTCTATTTATTTTTTGGTAGAGAGACGGGATCTTGTTCTTACTCAGGCTGGTCTTGGACTCCTGAGCTCAAATGATCCACCGCCTCAGCCTCCCAGAGTGCTAGGATTACAGGCGTGAGACACTGTGCCTGGCCTCACAGATGCTTTTAATTGAATAGTTTTATAAGGAAGCCAAAAATATCTACCTAGCTTTTCAAAGGCCTTTGTATAGAATTGGAAGTTAGAATTTGAGTGATATTATGGAACTGAAGGGTAAAAATTAAAAGACCTGGGAAATAGTGTATTCCATCTCCACACAGAGCATTGGCAATGCTTTGAGATCAGGTATATCTCTGTTAGTCAAGTTACTTAACCTCTCTGAGCCTCAGTTTCCTCATATTTATACCTACATGGGGTCATTTTGAAGATAAGGCACATAATGCAGAGGTAGAGCTCAGTGAAATATCATAGATATAATTGTTATTCCTTTAATTTAATTTTGAGCTCACAACTTATTTGTGACATCCTGGAGCAAAACAATAAATTACTTTTTTATTGTTCTATTTTTTACATGTCCAAATTATGAGTTATGCTTTCTTCTTCTTACTCTAGGTTGTAAGCAAGGTAAAGGGGAATGGTGAGCTCTTTTGAAGTCATAGGTAGACATGTAGAGGCAAAAGTCAACCTTCCCCTCTGCTCACTGAAGTTTCATTGGAATGAACTAACAATAGACAGATTAATAGGAGAAAAAGGCACAGAAAAGTTTTTAAATGTTCATAAGCACAGGAGCCATATAAAATATGAGACTCAAAGAAAGGGCTGATTATATAGCCTCTTCATAGGGAAGAGGGAGATGGGAGAAATGCAAGCAATTGTGAGGGGTAGTAAATGATTTTCAGGGGAAATGAATGTGCCCAAAGAACAATGAATGGCCTGGGACAAAGTTCTTTTGAGCCTGGGAAGGCAGTGGGAAGGTGAGAGGTGGAATCTCACTGTGAGCAAAGGTTGTCTTATTACCCAGATAAAGTCTCTCAGGTAATCTCTTGGCACTTCCCTCAAAAGAATGGATGAAAAGTCTCTGTGGCATGCTGAAGACTTTTAGTCTCTCTATGGTTAATCTTTCCTGGTTATTTAATGAGATTGCTAGAGAGAGAGTTTTAAGACAATTGCATTTCTTCTGGAAAAACTTTCCTTAATCAGATAAGGGAACTTCAGAAAAAGCCCCTCCTCATTGTTTCAGGAAAGAAAGAGGATCAGAGATACAGAGGTTAGAGGTTGGGGGAGGGGAAGGTCAAAGAGGCTTTGGTTCTGAGGCTTATTTTGAGGCCGTCAATTTCCTTTAATTCAAAACACTCAACCTGCCAGAGCTCCATACTTTGGGGACTTGTTCTCTGTGACCTAACGGGTAGTTGTTAATGCTGTTCACCGAATATTTCTGGCTTTCTGTTTTCTGGGCACAAGGAAGAACTGTACTTTTTGTACCCTAGTGGTTGGGTGGGACTACATGACACTTAATTGTTGGTGCAAGAACCCCAAAGGCCCAATGCTCTAACTCAGCAAGTCCAGCAGAACTTTCTGTAACGATGGAACTGTTCTCTATTTGTACTGTCCAATAGAGTAGCCACTGGCCACACATAGCACTGAGCACTTGGATTCTGGTTTTAATTAAAATGTGGCTAGGGACCACCACATTGGATAGTGCAGCCCTAGATGGTGGCTGCTCCGTCAGCCTGAGTCCAGGGGTGAGGACAATGATGACGCAAGGCAGAGTCTGACCAACTTGCCAGGGACACATATCACGAGTGAGGGACAAGACCCTGGTGCTCTAATCTACTAAGGTTTGGGGGTTATTTGTTACCACCTTACGGCCACTTATCCTGACTGATATACCATCTAAAGGAAGATACTGTTACTTTCACTAGGGTCCTATATTGACCAGCAAGAAATAATTCCTGAGCCTCTACTTTCTCTATATGGCACTGTCCTGGAGCTCCTGAAAGGAATTATCCATGACCCCAGCTCTGACATTACTGATCATTTCCTTGATAATTTCTGGTGTGGTTATCACGCTCTGTCAGAAGAGTACTGGGCCCCCTGCTTTGTCCCAGTTGGACACGAGAAAGTCTCAGAATGCTACCTTGTCCCAGGGTTTGGGAGGCCCATAATATTCTTGGTCAGCTCTCAGGAAGGGAGGGATGTGCAGTCGCTCTCTGGGAGGACTTGTCTGCTGCATTTCCCCATTCCCACTGTGAGACTGGGAAAAGAGAAGCAGCTCCAGGTTTGGTGGAGTGGAGGATGGGACACATGCCTCAGAGAGACTCAGGGTACAGAGAAAGCCAAATCCTAGTAGAATTAAGCACTGCTGGTCATAAAACATAAAATTATGTTTTGATTCTCCAGCATGTATGCATTAAAAACATTCATTTTGACATGGTTCCCTGTTCTTTCAAATCAATTTTCATTATTAAATTTTCTCTCTTTATTCACTCACATATTCACCCACAAGAGAAATCTGGGAGTCATCCTAGATTCATCTTTTCCTCATCTCTCACCTTATGTTCAATTCTATTGTGTTCACCTTCTTCATTTTCACTCCTACACCACCTGCCAAGGCTACTGCACGTTTGTGCAGTGCAGAGGTGCCTGGCTGAGGGTCTTCTGCATCCAAGCAAATGGTGCTTCACAGCCCAGAGGGAGTGCCTGTTTCCAAATCCCATAAAAGTGCCAGGTACACCAACTACAGTTCTCTCAATTGCCTTCATTTACCCTCAACTTCTTTCACTCTAATGAAACACCCTCCCAATCAGCCTCCTTGGTCTGTCTCCTTCCCCTCCTAGTCAAGCTGCAGCCAGAGTGATCATTCAAAACACAAATCTGATGTTAGCACCCTCTTGCTTAAACTCCTAAATGGCTTTCCACCACTCTCAGAAAGTACAAACTTACTAATGTGGCTTCCAGTGCCTGCTGTGATATGGGCTTTGTTACCCCTACAACTCTTATGTAGACAGCTAGGGATTCCAGGTCTCCTAGGGACAAAAGTGGGTGCTGTTGCCTTGGTGCAGTTGCCCCACCTAGGAAGAAGGACAAGGGTGGGCCCCAGGCCCCCATCTTGGTCCTGCTCCACCCTAATCCTCTCCCCAGTGACCGTCATACCTGGAGGAGGAGGGAATACCCTACGAATCAGCCAATCATAACTTAGTGGGCCAGATGCAAAAGAATGCAGAGGACTCTCTAGCCCACAGACCAAATAGCATAGGTACCACAGCTATGCACCACAGGTGCATGCACCACAGGTTCCTGAAGTGACCTAGAACATGCCTCATGCATAGTAAGACTCAGGTCATGAAACTCCCAGCTGTCCTATCAAAGACATCACCATTCCGTGTTGATGTCTGAGCCACCAGGGAGGTCACAATTTGGGCACTATAAAACAAGACACAGACCATAACCAGGACCTTTTTGGCCCCTTCCTTTTGCTCTTCTTTGCTGTGACAGTGGGTCCAGTTGCCATCTGTGGCATATACATCATGCTTTGTAAACCTATATCTTGCTCTTGCCCTATAGTCCTAACTTTCTCTCCCCCGTAACACCCAACACTGAATGTCTTGCAGAACCCTGAACAGGCTCTGTGGTTTTAAGTCAGTAGATCTTTTCCCCTCTGCCTTCTGCCTGGAATGCCCCCACCTCTACCCTCTTCCTGGACTGCCTTGGAAAGTTTTCTTTTGAGACTTAGCCAAAGCATCATACCTTTGAAGAGACTTCTCCTGATCAGCAACAAGGAGAATTAATGCTTTCTGTTTCACACCCTCACTGCACCTACTATCATGGCACCAGTGCATTTTTAATTCTCGTGTTTGTCTTCCTGTCTGATTCTCCTGGATGTCCTGTGACCTCCGTGGGGTCAGAGTCTGCCATGCCTTATTTCACTGTGTCCCATACACTTAGCATAATGCTGGTAGCACTTCTTAAATATTTATTAAATATATGAATAAATGCATAAAATATTGTTCCATTTTATTATTAAGGCTAAATGCATAGTTTCCCAGTAAAACTTAACTGAAATTGAAGTTATTTTAATTTTAAACTTTCCTCTCACCTTTTTATTTCACCACAGTGGCTAAAACTACACAATTGCCTTTCTGAACCTGGTCACTTTCAAAGACTTGTCAGAACTGTGAAGCGTTGAGCTGGGAGGAGTTGAAGGTGAAGCAAACATAGCTGAGTATGCTGGTATTATTCCACCGCTCCTCTCCCCTGATCCTCCCAACATACAAAGGGAAACAACACCACTGTGGTTAGGTTTAAAGAGAAAAGGCTGTGACCTGCAAATGGGATGAAGAAAACATGATAAGGACATTAACCTAGAATTGTAGCCAAATGGGAAAGGAAAGCTTTAAGATGATAAAATAAAATCCCATGTTGGAAAGGATACTTTGTAATTTGGCTAAAGAAATCATGGCCTTCAGATTTACTGTTGCAAGAGAGTAACCTTTCACATTAAATAGAAAATTTATGCCTAGAGTTCTCAATCAATTTCTGTAGAAAAGAAATCTAAATTTCTGTATGTAGTCCTCCTCCTCCTAAAACTCACACTGTTCTGAGAAAACTGAACTACATAGGCTTTGGAGCCACACGATTTGTATTCAAATCCTGGATTTGACATTTTCTAACTGTGTGACCTTAGGCAAGTTACAGGACCTCTTTTAGCCCCAAATTCCTTTTCTGTAAAATGGAAGTAATAATGGCACCCAGCTCACAGGTTTTTAGTAAAGATTAAGTACATTTAAGCTTAGAACAGTGAAAACCTCCGTAAGTGTTAACTGGCATTATTATTGTTAGTTTTATCATTATTTGAAGGCCACAATAATTAACATCTGCAAAAGAAAGCAGCCCCACTGATTTCTGAGCCTTTTTTCTTTTATAAATGATTCTCCACGAAATCCAAGATTTTGCTGGAATGTTTTGTTTTGTATAATCAAATATACACACAGAAAAATGAGCAAAAGTGGCCATATATGTGTTTTAACTACTTTTTGATGACTTACAATTCTTCCAGCCTGGTAGTGAGAGATTTGCCTAGTAGTTGTCTGACCCAAGATCACAATCCTTTAGTAGTGGCTCTTGTTGGCTTCTCTAGCCAGACAGTTTGTTGCATGGTGGCAACTTTTAAGTGAGTGCCCTGCATACTCCGCTAAGGGTTGTCAAGACACATCTTAAGTTCAACCTGTGGGTCATGTAAGAAAATGAGAATTAATGAAAATGCTTTCAATCATAAATATCTTTAATAGTGTTTAATGTTTTAAGTGAAATCAGATACACATGCAAAAATTAGAGGAAAAAATTGACACAAAATAAATTCATTAACCTATTGATTATTTACTTAACCCAATTTTATGCTGATTATTTGTTTATAAATTGCCTTAATGTGGTTTATTATCTTATGATTTCTCTGAATGAAGTGTCTAGTTCAGTATTAAGTATAATGTAAATATTTTCTCTGGCCAGCAGTATAAGATACAGAAAAATCAGGTTTTGAGGACTTTACCTCAGATTCCACAATTTATATACTTAATCTTGCAAAATTTCAAAAATGAAAAATGGAGATTTTTATATCAGTTTATAAAGTAAATCAATGTTTTGTTATTTATCAGAGTTACAAAGTGTTTTTATTGCTTTAACTGTGTCATTCGTATGATTCAATGTCTACGTCTTCATATTATGTGACCAAAAAAGATTCTTTGCCTGGGTTTATTTCTGACTTACTTTCACGATCTCTTTCCATTTATACTGACTTGGAATTTGGTTTTAAAAAAGTTAAAGAATTTAGTACTTGTCTACCTCATCATATAATTATAGAAACAAGGGAAACTATATCTGGCTAATCAAATAATTAAATAAACAAGGGGAAAATAATCTATTTCAACAGCTTCATCTGAATGAGATGAAAACTGCAACATGGGGAAGAGTTTTTCCTGGCTGAGGAAATAATCTGTAGGCTTTCAGATATCTGGTGTCATTGGTAGAGGATTTTTTAGTGTTCACTGTTTTGACCTCAGTATTTTGACTCCAAGTACATTTTTAATACAAACATTTCAGTCATAATTATACCACCATTGAATCATTTGGTTCAAGAAAGTATTTTTCTGAAGTGAAAACCTTCAGGCCAATTTAATTCCCTGATTAATTTTCTATAGAGTGCATTTAATAGTTTTTAATATTTTCTCCATTTTCATTTTTATTTTAGTAAAATTATTTTTACCAGGATCAATTCTTTTTATGTCAGTATTCATTTTTGTCATTGATAAGTTATTTTTAAAGATGATTATAGCTTTGGTTATAATGAGTTTTTCTCTTACAGCCATTATTTCTACAAGGTGCAATTTTCTTGAGTCGGTTTTTTCTGATTATATTTTCTCAGGAATATGTTATATTTTCACTAATTTCTAGGTCATAAATTTTATTTGGTACAGTTTTAGGGCCCGTAAACTCTTGATTTTAACAGTAGTATTTATCATTCCTGCCCAGAATAATTCATAATGAATTTTATAAATAATTTATAATTTGTGTTTGTGAGAAAATTGTAAGGAATTTTATGAGAGATAGAGAAATACACAAAGAGTTGAGGAGAAAGGCATAGAGAAGCGGAGTGGAGAGGATGGCAGTGAAACCCAGCAATAGCGGTGGAGGCAGAAGCAGAGGCTCTCCTGGTATATCAATAGGCATCCTTTTCAGTTCACCATTGGGGTCAAAACACTCAGTTGCAAAAAATGAGAGTGGGTTCACCTATGCTACTTCGGCAAAATACAGGCAGAGCTCGTATTTGTCATCTGGGTTACTTATGATCTCACATTTAATGAGCACCTGGTGTCCTGTGCATCAGAAATCCAAAGACGATTAAGAAGACATCATCTGGGCCTTGCAGGGGCTTTGCTGTGTCAGAACTGTGCACTGTGAGTGTGTCCTATAACTTCTCAACTATCTCATATAAAAATCGGGACTGTAAGCCTGGCTCCCAGGACTTGACTGTGCTGAAGGAGTTGAGTTATTTTTCTAGAAGTTCCTGAAATGGTCTTCCCAGAGGTCCAAGTGGCAGGAAGTATTTTGCTTCTGAATTACATTTCTCCCCTGCCTGTGTAGGCTTTATACCACACAACCCATGGCCAGTCACTGAAGTCTCTTTCCTATAAACCGGCTTCTGGGAGGAAAAATTCCAGCTCTAGAAACACTCTACAACCTTATTTTTATCTGAAAAGTGCTATTAGTTTCCATAAGAGTGTTTTTCTAATATTACAGTTATTTTCTTTTCTTTGCGACTAATGACATTTGTTGGCAAAATTATGTGGGATATTTGAAAGAAGATGAAGGCAGAGACCATCACGAAATTTAAGATTTTATCTTTTTGCTTTCTGATATTACCACATATGGTTCCATACTTATAATAGATTATTATGGAAGGAAAGATTACACCAAGGAGATAAGTGACCTGTCTCAGTTCTGAGACTACACTAGCTAAGGGATCTTGGATAAGTCACCTAACCATTTGAGCCTACTTCTTCTTCTTCTATAAATGGAGAGAGTAATTCTTTCCTTGCCTACTTCTTAGAGTTTTTAAGAAGATACATTATTGTTATTTGGGTGGGTAACGGATACCCTAAAAGCCTTGACTTGACCACTATGCAATCTATGCATGCAAGAAAATTGAACTAGAACACCATAAATTTATACAAATAAAAATAAATTTAACTTAAAAAGAAGGTAAAGTTTAATAAATCTGGAATTTTTTGAACTCTGTGAAGTACCAGATAAAAATAATGTCTTCATGTATGGGCGTTGACTTTCAAAATACAAATACATCTGCCATGAAAGGTTGATTTCAAAACTTTCTCTGGGTGTTTCCTTACACTCTTTGCTGGAAAATGACCAGAATTTTATATGTCAATATTACAGCAAAATTAAACCATCTTCCGTGCAAGCTATGAATAGCAGTAGAGCTTTTAGATGTTACTGCATACCAGACCACTGGTCCAAGCAAAAGCTAAAATGCCATGCTAATGATGGCAGAGAGTAATATGACCAGTCTCTCGGCTTTAAAAGAAGGCTGTCAATAGATTTGGTTTCAAGCTCCAAATGGAAAAGGAAACAGGGACACTCTAATGAAAACAGAGGGAGCTGGCAAGCCTTTTGAGACATCTACTGTAAGGGTCTTTGAAACACATTTGGCATTCAAAGTGTGAAAACAAACTGCATGAACTTTGAAAGGAAAAAGAAAAAAATAATACTGTATCCAACTTAGAAACAAAACAAAACAAAACAAAACAAAAAACAGGCCAATGACAGCACATCACCCTCCACAAAATCTTGGATTCATGCCTGGATAATGAATAAGTGAATAGGTAATTCCTCTTATTTTTTGAGGCTCTGTGTCGGTCATCAGCTCCTAACAGTCCACCTCTGAAATGTATTTCCTATCATTTGCTGCTTTCTGTTTACTACTGAATTCCATCATCCCAGTCTGGACAACTCCACCCCAATCCCATGTCATCTCTCACTCAGGAGGAAGGCTGGTGCGGAGAAGAGAATACCAGCTTTGGGGACAGAGAAACCTAGATGTGAATTTCAACTTTGTCACATACCAGCTGTGGGATTCTAAGCATGCACAACCTGTCTAAGCCTGGGATTCCTTGTCTATAAAATGGAAATAATAGTATCGCCTCTGCAAGTTATTGTGAGGGTTAAATGAGACAATGCTTAGGAAAGTGGTCCAGTATAGTATGTGGCATAGGACAGCCTCTCACAGCATCCGTCCTTTTTTCTCTGTCTCTGTTTCCAATCTCTTCCCTTTAATTCTTCCTGCCCATAACACATACCTGATCATTCTCCTCCCTGCTTGCTATGGTTTTTCCATCATTTACTGGATAAATCCTAAATTTCAGAATGTAGAATGTAGTTATGTTATATATCAGTGCCGTAACAAAGAGACTTAAAATACAATGGCTTAAATAGGACAGATGTTTTGCCTTTCATGTAACATTCGGAGGTGAGTGGTCCAGGGCTCACAGGACACCTCCACCATCTTTGGGTTTTAAGTGTTGCTCCTACTGTTTCCATCTTCTAGCCAGTGGGATGGGAGCAGGGCCAGAGGAACTCTACTAGGATTTTCAGGGGCATATTCTGGAAATGGCACTTATCAATTACGATCTTATTGGCTAGACTTTAGTTACAAGGCCACATCAAGCTGCCAGAAAAACCAATGGAAACTGTAATCGTTAGCTATGTGGCCACATGTTCAGCTAAAACACAGGAACTCCTTTATTAAAGGAATGGAACATGGATATTTATAAGCCTCTAATAGCTTCTGCCACAATGATGTGAAGGACCATTCTTCTATCTACCATCGCAACTTTATTTCACTTTTTTCCCCTTCTACATACCTTAAGATCTATTAAAACTGGACTACTTACTATTCTCTAAACATACTACCTGCCTGCTCACCCCAGTACCTTTGCTTCCCCAATAGTCCTTTTGTGGAGACTTTTTTAATGCTCGCACACCACTGGAAAATTTAACCACTATACTTACCTTTCCTTAGCCTTTATATATAACTTGACTATAAAACTTTGTTAGTGGATCCATATTCTCACTAGGTTGGAAGGTTCTCAAGACTAGAGATTATATTTTATTTTTATTTTGAATCCCTAGAAACTAGTATTTTCCTGGTTCATATTAACTCTAGATATGATGAATGGACAAAGTTTAAATAAAAGTGGAAAAATCAGGCCAGTGATTTCACATTAACTGCTACAAAAATGATATTGGCTGACCATTGAGTTCTTGCACCATTGCTTGTAAATTGACAGAACAAGTACATGGAAGAAGTAGAAGGGAGAGATAATTGGAGTAATTCATGGACTTATTTAAAATATCAGCTATGTTTTGCTTACAGGGTCTTAAACAACTAAACACTTACTTCATTTATTTTAAGGTGGGGAAGTTGAGATCCAGAAGGACAAGAAATGGTCATCCAAGTCTTAAAAGTAGAGCTAGACCCTTGCTAAGGGTCTACTTCCCCTGTAGAACTATTCCGGTTATATCTCATTGCTCTAAAAATAATTTTATATGCAATTGCAAATACCAAAATACTTAGCAGACTGAGAATGAAGTTGGATAGGTTTATTTACAGCATTTTGAAAATCTCATGTAAGTTACTAAGAGTCTAAAACTAAGCCACAGTCTGACACATGACTGCTTGAAAGAGTAAAGGAATGAACAGTGTGCCGTGTATAGCAAAACAGTAGCTTTCTTAGTCCACATATTGTAGCAGTTTATGGCCTAGTAAAAAGTGAAATATCTGTCAGGTTTTCTTTTTACTCATGACTATTTCCATTTATATATTTTGAGACTAATTTATGGCAAATAAAAATTGTAAGTGATGTGCTTATAAAATGTAGAATATCCATATTGAAGGCAGCATAAAACCCAATCCATGAATTTAGATTTAACTTCAATTCCATAACGGTAGCAAGTTGAATCACTCAGATCTCACTGACCAATAGCAGATGCATAGTCAAGGCTTCCTGGAATTTAGTGTTTAACTCAGATGTCCAGTGTGATCACTCTGTCTTGCTGAGATTTCAATAACATTGGCCTGAGCCCCCATCTGACTTTCTGAGGTCAGCCCCCGCGGCTTCCTCAAGAGTCTGGTGAATTCCTGAGGACTCGTATTCTCTTGGTCCCTCATACCCCCTAGTGTCTGCTGCCTCTGGATTCTCAGTTGTGTTCAGGTCCCTCCTCCCGCACTGCTGTCTTTCCCTGCTTCATGCTAAGCCACAAGTGACACTCAGCTGTTTTTGTTGTTTGTTTTTCTCCTCCCATATATGAAATTTATATGTATAACAGACTTACTGAAGTTTGAGTCTATGGAGGAAGCCCTGTATTATGAAATACTAAACCACTTAACATCAGACAGCACCCCCCATTCTTCAAAGCCTCTGTCCCTCCCACGGCAGGTGCCACTCTTCTCCTCAGGCTCTGTGAGGATCATTACCCCCTCCTCCCACCTTTCACTGAGGTTTCCTACCTCTCTTTCCTCCTGTTTTCTCATTCCTGACAACCTCTTGATACTCAGTTTTTTAAATGTTCTTATGCTGGTCAGTTTTGCACCCATTCTCTGGGCCCTGAGTCTTCCTTTGGAAACCTAGGGCCTCATTAATGTGCTTAAAAAAAGAAAGGGCTTCGGCTTTTTATCAGCAAGAACAACTGATAGAGGATTTAACAGCTGAGTGTCTCCATTACCCCTCCCACGGCAGGTTCTGTTATGGTTTGGGGATTTACTTTTCTGCTGATATGAACATTCTACCTACCTCTTTTCTCCTTAGAAGTAGCTAAAATCAGGGTCAGTTTTAAATAAAAAAATTTCTTCCAGGTCACTGTATGTAATTTAAGAACAGAATGAAGAAGACAAAGTGTGTGAACAATTATTGGAACTGAATGAAAAATGGTTCTAAATCCCCAAACTTACTCAGAACAAAAAAGTTTAAAGTACAAAGTAAATATGTGTACAGAATTGAATTCAGACATCAGCACTGAACTCTTCGACAGGAAAAAGGCACTAGAAAGAACATAATAGTGTAAGAAGGGTGGACTTATGAAAACATTCTCAACCTATTCTTTCCCTGTTTAGCCCATAAAAAGGGCAAGATTCTAAGTACTGAAGTGCTCAAAAATAGGAGAAGCACCTATTATAATTATGAAATTATTTGTTTTGTGTTGACTATTCTTTATCTCCTGCTTCCTCCTACCACCAGATCCATTCTTCTCCCCACTTTGCTTTGCTGACGACTGTGGATCACGTCACCTGGGCTCTCCTGCCTCCTGCCTTCCAGGTAGGTTCAGCCAATGAAAGGCCCAGAGAGAATCTGGAGAACAGGAGGAGAGAGAGGTCAAGACATACTTTTCCAGCTCCTTCCCCATCCTGGGTAGTGTTCTCTGGAAGTTACTGCATGACTGCAGTGTCCGCCTGGTGGTTCCTTGGCTAGGGCTTCAGCTCTCCTGGGTCTGGTGGCCCTGCTTCCTCCTCGTGTCCTCAGGCCCGGTGGTAACAGCTTCCTGCTGGTGATTGCCTGGGCGTCTCACTAGCCTTGCTCTTCCCTTAACTCTGCGCACACCTCTCACATAGGTCCTCCGTTAAAATCTCTCAAACTATCTTATTTGGAATCTGCTTCCTGTTAGTAGTTAGTAGATATTCTGAATAATTGTTCATGGTGGTAAAGGTATTTTTTGAGGGAGTAAGATCGTGGTTTCAAATGCTGTCTGTAGACTGACTGGAGATAACCATGACAAAGTTTTCACTGGTTCAGTGTGAAATGAAATTTTCAAAAGAAGGGCAATATAGATTTTCAAAAAGTTGAACTGTACTTTTTTTTCATTATATGTCTCCTTCCTACTTTTTGGGGTTAAAGTGATTCTTCTTTTATGATATGAATGGATGCTTAAAAAATGTTCTTACTAGGCAAAGTAGTAAGTTATCAGTGAGAGTCCTAAATTTATTTGAAAATGTACTAGTTCGTAAAATCCAAAAGTCAAGGGACCATTGAACTTCATGTTTACGAATCAATTCCCTGAAAGACATTTAAGAGTGCCAGTTCTGCAGTATTTCATGAACAGAATTACCTGGGGAGATTCACATAAGAACACTGTGCCCCAGATGTCACAGTTCCAATGCATCCCTGGTATGTGAGGCAACTACCTTGTAGCTTAGTGTTTTCCTTATGAAAACTGGGGCTGAGATTTAAGATTTCCAAAGAAGAGTCCTGTAAGGCAGTGTTTGCATCTGAGTTTCCCACAGGACTGGAGTAGGGTCAAGGGGTGGAATTATTCTTGTTATTTTTCTAGGAGAATGAGTGTCCCATGCCTTAGGAAGTAGGCTGCTCTAGTTTGCCCCCTCTGGGATCCTGTACCTACCCACTCACTTGAAGGTAATTTCTTTATATGATCAGAGATGACAAGAATGATTGTCCTCAATTAAAGGAGTCTAATTAAGTATTAAAATAAGCCTTAACTTTAATTCATCAGTTTAACTATACTTTCTCAAACTTTGACATAGCTGTTCTTTTCCTATCCATTTGTTTGCATCTTTGGGTCGGCTGTTATTGAAGGTCCTGACTTGTCAAACTTTTATGCTTATCCTTAAGCGTAGCCACTGACGTTAACCATCTGGGCAACCCTGTCTAAGTCTCTTAACCTCTCAGATACTCAGTTTCCTTGTCTTAGAGATGGATAGGGTTGGTCAGAAAGATCTCTGGATTTCCTTCCAATTCTAAAAATCTGTGACCTAGGCCTAAATTACTTCCCAGATCTGAGTTCATTCAGGAGTTCAAAGCTAGTTCAAGCCCATAAATTAATTACTGGGATTTTAATTCATTTTTTCCAGCATTATAATGCCTGTGCATGTATCACTGTGAAATTTAATTTGACAGATTAGTAACATATCTGATTAAAATTCTCGTCAAAGGATGTGCTCCCCGAAGCCCTGCATTCATTGTCTCCTTGCCCACCCTCCCTCTGATGCTTCACCGTTTTAAATCTTGTTTCTGATTATGGAACTAAAGGGTTTATCCCCATCTAAATTTTGACTCTATTAGGATGGGTTTCCCTGCGTGTCATTTTGGATTAGTCCTGTTGGGTGCATGTTTTGTCCATCTCGTGTCCCTTGATCATTTTTCTCTGGTAGCTGAAAAACGGTGTTTTTAATTAAATCAGTGGCTCCTTCACCAAATGTTGTTGAAATTTTTCTGGGTCAAGTTGTAGCTTGTTCTTGTTTTACAATTTGATCATTTGAATGGTTTGAGGTTACTGTTAATCATCTATGTGAAATTAACTTTCTTAGGTTGTGTTATACCATGTTCAAATAAACTCATGAAGACTTTTAATGTAAAAACTCTGATTATCTGGATCTGGACCATGTCATGCCAAATATTCTTATGATGAAAAACATGGATTGTCAATAATGTAGCACAAAAATGTGCTGACAAAGTCTAAAATTTTTACCTTTACTGTTTATGTGTTGAAACAACTTTGATTGTAGACCTAATTTATTTGTCTGTTTTTAATGCATCACAGAAAGATTACAGTGAACCTCAATTGCTGGTTTACTTGAACAATTTTCCTACTATGCTGTGAAAGAGCTTGGGTAGGGCACTGTCACCTGCCTTCTCTTGTCTCAGTATCCCCAGCCCTGGCACAGAGGAGCCATTCAGTGATGCTGGCTAGATGAGCAATCTTACTGTTGGTACCTGCATTGTGCTGTTGCCCACTAGTAACCAAATTCTTGGCATGAGGGGATGGCAGGGAGAGGGAGACACAAGCTCAGTTCACCTAGATGACTTTTTGGTCCCCGGACCACACCTATTCAAAAGAAGGTACTACAATTGCCACCAAAGAATATGCCCAGAATCCTCAGGCTGCCTATTACTCCATTAGGAACACAGGAATAGAGAAAGGCATACAGCAGAGGAAAGACAAAGATGATGTTAAATTTCATTATTACATTTCACTCAGATGTGTCTGGAAAATTGCCAAGAAATGAGTAACAGTTACATTTACATTTTAGGTGAGTTTTTGTTTTTCAAATGTGTAGTAGGTCATGGGCTGCTATGGCTTGAATTTGCCCCCCAAAGTTCATGGAAACATTTGGAAAGTTTCCACATTGAAAACGTGATCTCTAATGCAGCAGTGTGTTGAGAGGTGAGACCTTTGGGAGGTGATTGCGTCATGAAGGCTCTGATGATTAATGCATTTTTTGATCAATGGGTTAATGGCTTGATGGGTTAAGGGGTTACCAAGGTAGTGGGTTAATTATCACAAGAGTGGGTCTGCTATAAAAGCCATGGGATGCCCTGTGCCACTTTGGGACTCTGCAGAGAGTCCCTACCAGCAAGAAGACCCTCAGCAGGTTCAGTTTAGTGTGAATTTTTGTCTGTCCTTCTCACCCAGAACTTGTCCATTTTACTCAGTGGAGCAGAGAAGTCTTTGCTCTGCAGCAAAGACTGAGACAGAGTCCTGCAGCTGTAAGTTTGGATTCTTCCAGATTGAGTGTGGATCTTTTCCTCTCTGAGCCTCAGACACTTCCTCTGTGAAATGGGGACAATCATATACCTCTGGTGCTAAGAGCCATGCATGTGTTCCTCCAGACCTGCTTCTCACTCCTCTCCACCCTGCTTGTGGCAGCTGCCTCAGTTGGCTTCCCTGCCTCTGGCTTCTTGTCGGTCCTGGCCAATGGAGAGGATCAGCAGAGACTGGAGAAAGGGAGGAGAGACGTGGGGCATTTTTTTTTCATACTGGGCTACTCTGGGTTGGCCATAGACCTACGGCCACAGACACAAGCCATATTCCCTGTCAGACAGCCCTGTCTGTGGGCCACTCTCTCTGGGTTCTGCATCTCTCCGAGGTCTTGCCCCTGCAGGCTTAGGACTGAGTACGCACTTCACTTTTGCTAGCCTCAGGATATTGCACTTTTTTGCTTCCCTAAAGAAAATAATGTCTTTATTAAAGTTTCCCTCATATTATTAGCTTAAGTGTGTCATATGGTTCCTAACAGGAAGTGCAATTGTGACTATTACACGAAAATATGTTTATAAGCTACATCACAGAATGCCTAGTGTATATTCAGTAGATATCATCTCCTTTCTTAGCCTACCTTCCATTGAATTTTTGCCAGTTTAAATCTTGTCTTTGATTGTGGAACTAAAAGCTTTAGTCTCATCTAAATTTCAAGTATTCCTGGAGCAAGTTGGTGGATACTTTTGAAGTCAAAGAACCTTACACAATGCTCTGAGGTCACTTATATGGGGTGCTGTCTGCTTAGTCTGTAGATGGCTTTGCCATCAATGCAGGAATAACCCTCACTGAATAACTAGAGAACACCCTGAAAAATTTATACAGATTTCCTCCTCCAATTCCTTGATTTGAGAGCCATGGACATATGTCCCTCTGTTTTGAGAACAGTTGGAAAGGCAGGAGCTCAGAAGGCATGAGAATTGCTCAGTGTCTGCCAGCAGCAGCACACTTGGTCAGCTGTGTTGGGTCTGTTCTCCCTGGACCGGCATTTATAGATGCTCTTGCATCCATGCAATTCTCACCACTAGCAGAACATGCCCTTGTCAGTGACTAATTAAATCTCATTTGCTTTGTTGCTTGCTGGGTGATTATAGCACTGTCCCTTGAATTTATGACAGATGCTGGCCAAAAGCCCTTCAGAAATTGGGGGATTTGGGCATTTTAAGAGAATTAAGCTCTGGGGCTCATTTTAAAGAGAATTAGGCTCTGGGTCTACACAGGGTTGACATCCTCCCCATTTTTCATCTCTACAGATCCCACAACACAATAGCCAATTAAGCCAACAACCAGGCTTCATGTTTTATTAGACATTGTTTCCATCACTGAAGGACTTAGTGGACTGAACACTTTGTGTATTGGGGTGAATATATATCAGAAACAAATGTATCCAACCATCTGAGTTTGTATTCAGAAATAAAATTATGGTTAAGTATAGAAACAATGCCTTCCTCCTGTGCTGAAGATGTTGGTAATGAATTTTCTGGAGATGAGTACCAGCACTTTCTTTACTCCAGTGGTGTTCGAGATTCACGGTTTATGGATTCCTGCACCATTTGTGATGGACACAGAGCCCTGGATGACTGATGGCTGGTTTATTGGAAACCAAACTCTTAGAAACATTATGTGCAAGTGTAGGAGTCACTTTGGCTATAATTTCAAGTGTCATATGCTACCTGGAATGGACTAAGTCCAATATTTTCATTACTAACTTCCTTCAATTAACTTTGCTATATCTTAGCAGGCGAACATGTCTTATTGTCACTCAATGTCAGAAGGCAATTAACCCATTGACATAACACGAGAAAAAAATGTTCAAAGACAAAGCAAACTGACTCAGGAAAAATTGCTTGGTGATTTTCTCTTCTTAATTAATTCCCCAGCCATCAACACCTGCCTCCAGCATTTGTTTGACTACTTTCCTTTTTCACCAAGTTGCTGTTTCTTCAGCCTTGGAAACACAGAAGCCCATGAATTGATCTAATCCATACTTAGACAGACAGTTGAAGACAGCTATATCTTGGGTTTCTCCTGCCTTCTGGAAATGTGCCAGGGTTCCTTTCCCCACTCAGGAGTGGCCAGGGGTCAGCAGAAGGCAATGCTGTGAGCAGCTCCAGAGAGAATTTGTGAATAATTCTGGGGTATTCTACTCTACACAGGTGAGAGCTGGGGCTGGCAGTAGAGATGGCCACAGAGGTAATAAGGAGGAAATCTCACCTGCCCAGCCAAGCCAGGAGCTCTGGATGCAGCCCTCAGCCCTGCATTACTTCAGAGAGAAATACCCTGGAAAGAAATAACCAGGGTTTCTAGAAACACTATCAGATCCTTCTAAGATACAGTCTGCTTGCCTTTTCCATTATGATACTTGCTGAGAAGGACACAGCATTTCCAAACAAAGTCCCCTTCCCTTTCAGATCTCTTCATCCAGATAGGGAGGGAGGAAGGGAGTCAGGGTCCCTCTGTCCAGGAGAGCCCCCATTTATCTTTGCTTTGCATTGGGTCACCTGATATTTTGAGGGAGGCCCCTTAAGGACTCCTCATTGCTCCACTGTTTCTCACCAGAAGGAGCATTCTAGAGAGGTTAAGCTGCTTTCTTAGGATTACACAGCTGTTTGGTGATGGAGGCAGCTTCCTCCAGAATCTCCACTCTTGCCCAGGGCCTGGGGTATTCTGGGCTAGAGCAGCAGGGCTTTGTGGAATGGGCCCTAAATCAGATTAGTCCTCCTGGCAAGCTGGGTCAGAGACAAGTCCCTGATAAGGAGGGCAGCCTGCTTGTCCAGGAGGGGCACTTCTTCCCTGGGGCTCCTCTAGTGTGTAGTCCTTCAACTCTAAATTTGGGCTATGTGCCTCTCTGATTCCATTTAAGCACTATCCTGGTATATTGCATTTGTCTGCTTTCTCCAATTGATTAATATTAATGGTTAATTTTTTTATCAAATATTTACTATTAGTATGTGCCAGGATCTCTTCTAAGTGCTCTAGAATACTGTCTCCTTTAATTATCACAACAATCTTGTAAAGAGATTACTATCATCCTCATTCTACAGAGGAGGAAACTGGGGCTCACATGAGGTAAGAATCTTGCTTGAGAGCACATAATTAAAAAGTGATAGAACTTTCTTTTCCACTCCAGGGCAGAGCTGTCAGCATAATAGATACTCCATAACTGTTAGTTTGTTTTATCTGTTTTTGTTTTTACAAGATCAGGCAAGGTCGTCTACTCTGGAAGAGCAGAGTGGCCAGTAGAGACTATTTTTGCTGTTTAGAGGAGAGCACGAACACACCCTCAAGCACCAACCTATTGTTAATTCTTCTCTGTTCATTTGGTCCAGTGCACATAGAGCACCACACAGGGAAAACGGGCCCTGTATTATGAGATTATGAGGGAGCTTTTGTACGAAGTGTTAAGCAATGGAAGTAGAGGGAGCCACAAACTTCCTGGGGAGCAAGAAAAGATTTCACAGAGAAAAAACACTGGACTTGGTCCTGCAGGGTGTGTAGGAGTCTTCATTGCAGGAGGGCAGAAGGCTTGCACAGAGAGGAGCAGCATGTGAGCAGACACGGTGGTGGGAAAGGGCCACTGTGTTCACAGAAAGGAGAGTCTTGGTGTTGCTATAGGGTAGGGGATACATGGTAGGGATTTTGAGGACGAGGTAGGGAAGGAAGGAGGAGAATCCATTCGTAAAAGGGCCTTAAGCTGTGTTCAGAAGTTTGGAAGTCTTATTCAAACTATAATTTATAGTGCAAAATAGAATTATTAATTATTTGATAAGGGGTAGGGAAAAGTTTGTGGCAAATGCTCATTGGGAGATACCTTCCCCACAGGTAAAGCAGTGAGGGGAAGGGTCCTGGCAGCAGAACACCTTGGAGATTAGGTATTTTCTTAAATCCCTTCTACTTAGCAAGTCAAAGAAAAGGGAAGTGGAGGAATGAAAAGATCGCCCGTCAGTCCAGTCCAGCAGAACCCATACAAGATGGATGTGCTGTGGAGGCTATATGGACAGCAACTAGGTACATCTGCTCGTGTTTGCTGCAGGTGTGAAAACGGATTTGACCGGCCCTCCAGCAGACAGAAAGCTGGGCCAAGGGTAATCCACATTTCTATTGGCAAATACTAGGTCAGGCTTTAGGAACCCGAAGAAAGTTTTAGGATATCATTTGTTTGGGTTTTTGGTAGCATACAGAAAGATATAGCTTCTAAGAAACAACAGCAGAAACCATAAAGAATGGCTAGGTGAAAAAGAAAACAGGATGAGATGAAAAGGGATATGGATAAGATAAGCCAAGGTTGCAGGAGAGAAAGGATGCTATGGCAGAGTGAAAATCCTTATTGGAGACAGTAACAGCAGAATTGAAATGATCAATCAAGTCCTGGACAAACTTGGGAAGCTTCCTCAGGATGCAGAAAAAAGGAAAAAACAGATAAAAATGATGAGAGAGAAAATGATAAATGAGGAGGATAGTAAATGAAGCTCCTGCCTAGAATTCATAAGTTTTCTTCAGAAAGAAACTATCAGAATTAGAAATAAAGGAGTAATCAAAGTCATCAGTAAAAGAAAGTTTCCTGAGCTAAGCAATAATTTAGGTGTGTAGCTGGAAAGGGTACACTGGGAGAGGGAGATCAAACACAGCATGAAAAGAGAGGACATGAGTGCAGGTGAGGACCATGACTGCTTTGGACGAATGGTAGCTTCTACTGGTTTGCTTATTTCATGCACTGCGCTGGGGGGCCTGGGAGGTGGGAGTTGGGTTAGGCTTTGACTTCTCTATGAGGCAGAGCTGTGCCAGATTCTGTGTCAGAGCTGGTGGACCTTTGCCCTGGCCTTGTTCTTGGACCTTGTCATATATCTGCACGCCTTCTGCTTCTACCCTGGGCCAACTGTGCCCTAGCAAAATGTGGCTCCCTCCTTCTAGGGTTGCCAGATTTAGTAAATAAAAATACAGGATTCCTGGTTAAATCTGAATTTCAGAGAAACAAATTGGGGCATAACTACACTAAAAAATTATCTGTGTATCTGAAATTCAAATTTGAAATCCTGTGTTTTATCTGGCAACCCTATTCTTTTACCTACCCTAACTTTTTCCTAACACTTGTCCTCATTTCCTTCTGCCCCAATACTCCTATGTACATATTCAAAAGTTTTTGTTTTACTTGTTAATATTTTGGCTAGCACTACTTGAAAAATTCTAACATGGAATGAGGTAGAGTATCACTCAGTAAACATTAACTATCCAACACTTCTTCACAGTATAGTCCCTTTTATCCGAAGTCCTATGCAGGCTCCTATGTGATTTCTAACTTTGCTATAAATTTTTTTTTTGTCAAAGCCTGTCATTATAATATATATTCTTGGTTAATGGAATGATTATTACATATGTTTAAAACAACTTTAAACATGTATATCTAAGGAAACTGATATCTATTTAAAATTTTATATATTTACATGTCTAGCTGTTTGGAAAAATGTTCTTCAAAAGGTTAACAGTGGTTACCTCTGGGTAATAAGATTCTTGGGTAATATTTAGTTTTTTACTTACGTTTCTGCAGATTTTTGAAGTGTTAACATGAGAATCTAATGTTTCATAATAAACAATAAATATATTTTCATTTTAAAAAGTCAATTATATTTTAAGATGACACGATTCAAAAGTCTTGCTCTTAGTTTCTAAACTTGATTGTGTGTCACAATCACCCAAGAAGCTCCTAAAAATTACAGACTGCTTCCTGGGTTTTGCCTCTGACCTAATGAATCCAAATCTCTATCACTGCGCCCAGGAATATGTATTTTTGAAAAGCTTCCCAGGTGGAGCCCGAGTGGCCTCGGCCCTTGGATTGGCATTCAAGAGCCAGAGACTTAAAACAAACAGCATGTGCAGACTTAGATTCCCCAGGTGTGGAGAGAAGCTCCCTCTCTCTGTTGACATGTGTGAGATAGCCCTAATGAGGATAAATAACCACCTTTCTAAAGTTATCTGCTGCCTAGTAAATTTCCTAAATGCCGTAGAACCTTTAGTCAGACTGCTCTGTTTATTTTGACAAGAGTTACTGAAGTCTTTTGAAAGGGATATTTGGAATCTGTTACAGAAGGGCTCCAAGCCTCACTATCCCAGCTGAGGGCAGCCAGCATGGGGTCTGCAGGGGAAGATCTTGGACCATCCTCAGGTCCAGTGTAAAATGGGCTCATTCCTTGTCCCAGCCAAACCAGGAGTGGAGGCAGGAGATGAAATAAGCAAGTTGGAACAATCTTGGGTGAGAAGAAGGATGAGCCTTATCACATCCTCAAGTGATCTGCTGAGATTCCATCCATTTGTAAGAACTTACATTTAAATGTTAACAAATGTCTTCTGAATACAGCACTCAAAAAACTGAGACAGAAGCAGCAGGGAAAAATAGATTTAAAGGACTCCCCAGAGTGGCCAGGCAACCACAATACAGTTTGCATTCTTTTTGTATTCTTTCAATTCAATTCTAAGCATAATATTTTTTGAAATTTACTTTTATCATTGGGTCTTGATTATATATGAAAATTACAGTCCAGGCATTGAGGCTAAGCTGGTTCATCCCTCCAACCTCACACACAGAGGGAGAGTGCGTGGTCCAGCAGCCTTCGCTTCCTCTGCTGGTGCTGCTCCTTATCTTCTTTGCAGGGAAGCAAGATGGTAGGCGGGAGAGAAACAGACATTCATGTGGCCAAAAGTACCTGGAGACAAATGCCCTTATCGTTCAGTTTCCCTTAACTGATCCCTACGCATTTTTTCAATTACAAAACTGCAGGCTTATTTGACAGATTTAAGTTGGGGAAAACCCAAAGCTTATTAATTCATTTCTGGAGTTTCAAAGGACTGTTTAGTTATCTTAGAGATGAATGAAGCAGCCAACCTGAAACTTATATCCTTGTCCATCCACCCATCCATCCACCCACCCACCCATCCAATAACACTATGCTGGACACTGGGTAGATAGGGATGGTGAACAAGAAACGATGTTCCTTTTCAGACTTTTTTCAGTCTAGCAACAAAACACTCTAAATGCTAACACATAGATAAAATTCATTAATTTTGAAATGGTTAATTTGATATTGTATAGCTGTTAAGATTTATACTATAGGGTCAGACTGATAGGTTTAAATCCTATCTCTTTCAAATACCTTCTGTGTAAACTTGGAAAAATATTAATCTTCATGTGCTCCAGTTTCTCATTTGTAAAAGGAGGATAAGTATGATATCTAACTCAAAAGCTTCTTAGGAGAATAAATGAGTTAATATGTATTTTTTTCAAAAACTCAGAAATCACAACTTAAAAGGCAAAAATATAATCAAACAGGCAGTGTGCACAAATATTTCTAACTTCTGCCCAACATCAGATTTTACTTTTTACCTCCATCCTTCCCATATAGCACACGCCTAGAATCATGTAACAGCATGAAAACAGTGGTAAGTAAATTGGTTGTAAGAAATGATTCCCCTGTGAAAGAAGTTGCCTCTGGAACAGTGTTTTTCTCCCTTATGTGGTCATGAATTCCTCTGAGTATACATTCGTAGATTTAGCAATCACTTAGTGAGTACCTACTCTGTGTTGAACATAATTCTAGGCACTCAGGAACAAAGCAAGGGAAATAGACAATAAGCCGAAAGCATAATACACAAGTAAATTATCTAATATGTAAGAAGTGATATATGCTTTAGGAAAATAAAAAGAGCAGGAGAAAGGAGGTCTGGAGTGCTGATGGGGAGGGGATGGGACAGGGTATAATTTAAAATACGGTGCCGGGGGTGGAACTCATTGAGGAGGCAGCACTTGTGCAAGGATGTGAAGAAGGTAAGGGAATTGGCTGCACACGTACCTGGGGAAGATTGCTTGGAGTAAGGGAAGAGCTAGTGCAAAGGTCTCGAGGCAGAGTGTGCCTGGGATGTGGCAAGGAGATCAGTGCGGCTGGAGCTGCGTGAGGCAGGGAGTGGTAGGAGATGACAGCAGACTACCCGGGGAAAGCCGTCTATCCTTTCTTTGGAGCAGTGATTCCCAAACGTTAGCATGTGTCAGGGATTATTAAAACACAGGCTGTGGTGGCCCCACTCCAAAGTTTCTAACATTTCTAACAAATTCCCAGGTGATGATGCTGCTGGTTTGGGGGCCACACTTTGAGAACTTCTTATCTAACATGGTTACACTATTTTATGTATTCTTTGATGGCACTCCTGGGGCCCTAAAGTCCATCCTGGATTGTAACTTAGGAGTCCTGAATGTTCTAGGGCGCGTTAGACTGGATCACTCATTCACAGACCACCCTGAAGGCTCTGCATCTACCCCATCTTTCCAACTAAGTGAAGAGCATGACCTCTAAGTCAGGTTAGGCTAGGAAAACTCCTGATAGCATTTCTGATTTAATGTCTTAGCCCACAATGGTGCTCTTTAACCCTGCTATAACTTTGTTTTATTCTACTCACTGAATAAGAATTCGTGGAGTACTTTGTTACAAACACAAATTTGGGCCTCTTGAAAGATAATGTCAAGAGTCACTAAAAGCCTTTCCACAGGGCACGTAATTGGCTTGACTTACTACCTTCTGAAACAGCACGTGACTCTGTCCATGCCTCAAGAGGGGAAGATTAAAGACCTGGAATCCCATAGCATATTCTCATCAGGATGGTACTCATAAGTTAAGAAAGAGGAGGCAACAAATTCCCTAGACTTCTGAGTAACAAAAGACTTTTGTGACTGTTTTTAAAGAGAAGTTGAAGTAGCATTTGGAAACCCAGAATGACCTGGCAAGTATTTGTTGTGAGGAGATAGTGGGGAGAATATTAAGTGGTAAACAGAAAAATGGGAAAGCTAGAATCAGATAACTTAATCATTGCAAGATGAGGTCTGAATTACGTGCAACCTACTTTGTATTTACTTGATTTTGCAAATTAGATTGGAGTTTGATCTATAGGCTGGACATGGGCAATTATGCATTACTGGGATGCCTCAGAGAAGAGGTGCTCAGCAAGAGAAAAAAGAGGCAATTGGCAAATAATGACACAAAAATGCTCCAGTGGGTGAGAGAGGACAATTGGGCAATGACTGAAAACATGCACAAAACTAATGTAAGTGTGCCTTATGACACTGCTCCTGCCATGGAGAAGCCTATGCAGCCAAAAGCATTTGCCAACTCAGAGACGCTGATTTCCAAGTGTGACTTATTAAGGAATATCAGGCCTTGGAGGGATATAAATTGTAAAGCTCATATTTTGAAGCAATCACCAAGTCATTTTCACATATGTGTTTCTCTTCATTTTTCTTTGCTTTCTTATGCTCTAGGTTTGGAGATAGTTTGCCTTTTCCAGTTGAAGTCAAGGTGACAGTACGCTATCCATTTTGGGTTAAACTCACAGCTCAAATATATGTTCACAATGTTTAGCTGATACTGTACTCATCAAAAGAAATAGTGGAGTGCTACTTTTAAAATATCATTATTTGTCTTTTGCAAAGGTATTATATTGCCAGAGGAATACCAATTTGTAATCAAAACATTACTCAATAAATTGAACTACTTTGTGTGTCTGAAATATTCACCTACAGCAAGTCAGATTGGTGATAGGGAAAAGCTGCTAGACTTGGGGCCAGGGGACGTGACTAGAGTCTTTGCTGGGTTTCATGGCCAAGTAGCCTTGGGAAAGTCACTTACATACCCTGGAAAATCTGCACAGTGACTCCAGCTAAGGGGTTGTTGGAAGGTCAAATGTGATTTTAAATCCTAACATGGTGCACAAATGTTTGATTTTAGTATTACCTACGATTAAGAATCAAAATTTACATTGTTTTTCAGAAACAATGCTGGAGAACGCAAAACTTTAAATAAATGGACTGTTTACTTATCAACAAAACATTTCATTAAGAGCAAAAATTGAGTTAACCAGTTGGATGATGTACTCACTGATTAAAATTGAATCTAGGCCTCCGTATCAGAAACAAGCAATTACCAACTATATTATTAAAACTAATTTGCACTTAGTGAGCTGTCCTGAATTAAAATTAGTTTCCATGAGTTAAGAATAAATGGCTGTGAATTTTGCGTGTATGCTTTTTGTTTTTTTAAAAAGGAGTATGCCATATATATTATATATACAGGCATACCCCACAGGTATTGTGAATTTGGCTCCAGATAACTACAATAAAGCAAGTCATACATTTTTTTCAGTTTCCCAGTGCATATAAAAATTATATTCATACTATACTATAATCTATTAAGTGTATAATACCATATAATACCATTATGTCTAAAAAAATGTACAAACCTTAATTAAAATAAACTCTATTACTAAAAAGTGCTGACAATCATCTAAGCCTTCAGCAAGTAGTAATCTTCTTGCTGTTCTTTGAAGGTTGAATGTGGGCATTGACTTCTCTCTACCAATGAAAGTTCTAGATGGCATTTTCTTCCACTACAAGGCTATTTCGTTTACATTGAAAATCTATTGCTTAGTGTAGCCACCTTCATCAATGATCTCAGCTAGATCTTGGGGATAACTTGAGCAGCTTCTCCATCAGCACTTGCTGTCTCATTGTGCACTTTCATGTTAAGGAGATGGCTTCTTTCCTTAAACTTCATGAATCATCCTCTGCTGGCTTCAAACTTTTCTTCCACAGCTTCCTTACCTCTCTCAGTCTTCACATAATTGAAGAGAGGTAGGGGCTTGCTCTGGATTAGACTTTGGCTTAAGAGAATGTTGTAGCTGGTTTGATCTCCAGACCAGCAAAGCTTTTTCCATATCTACAGTAGGGCTGTTGTGCTTTCTTATTCATGTGTCTACTGGAATAGCATTTTTAATTTCCTTCAAGTACTTCTCCTTTGCTTTCACAACCTGTCTAACTGTTTGGCACAGGAGGCCTGGTTTTTGGCCCATCTCAGCTTTTGACATGCCTTCCTCACTAAGCTTAATCATTTTTGCTTTTGATTTACAGTGAGAAACATGTGACTGTTCCTTGCACTGGAAACCTTAGAGGACATTGTAGGGTTATTAATTGGCCTAATTTCAATATTGCTGTGTCTTAGGAACTAGAGAGACCTGAGTAGAGGGAGAGAGACAAAGGAGCAGCTGGTCAACGGAGCAGTCAGAACACACACAACGTTTATCAATTAAGTTTGCTATCTTACAAGGGGTGTGGTTTGTGGTGCCCCCAAACAATTAGGATAGTAAAATCAAAGATCACACAGATTACAGATCTCACAGATCATCATAACAGTTATAATAATAATAAAGATGTTTGGGCCAGGGATGGTGGCTTACCCCTGTAATCCCAGCACTTTAGGAGGCCAAGGCAGGAGGATTGCTTAAGGCCACAAGTTTAAGACCAGCCTGGGCAACATAAGACCCTGTCCCTACAAAAAGTTAAAAAATTAGTTGGGCGTAGTGGTGTGCACCTGTGGTCCCAACTACTCAGGAGACTGAAGCAGGAGTATCACTTGAGCCCAGGAGTTCGAGGCTGTAGTGGGCTATGGTGTATCACTGCACTCCAGTCTGGGTGACAGAACGAAATCCCGTCTCTTTAAAAAAAAGTTTAAAATATTGTGAGAATTGCCAGTGAAATGAATGTGATGCAGAGATATGAAGTTGCACATGTTGTTATAAAAATGGTGCCTATAGACTTGCTCAATGTAGGGATGCTACAATCCTTTAATTTTTAAAATAAAATGCAATTATCTATGAAGTCCAACAAAGTGAAGAGCAATAAAATGAGGTATGCTGGTATATGTATGTCTGTTTTACAACATAGCCCAGTCCATCTCAATCTTATTATTTGTTGACACAGGTAATTCAGGTTTAGGGTCTTTTAAGTTAACACATGATTAAAGTTTCAGAGCACAACTGTTAATAGAACCCTTATTTCTAAATTTATATTTTTTTATTTGGTCACACTGCAAAATTATTTAGATTATCTAGTCTAGTTAAAACTATTTTAGATCACAGACTGAATTTTGGTTTTGCACCTGGATTTTGACTTCACAAATTATACTCAAAATATTTTAAAATATAAGGTTAAGTATTATACAAATATGACCAAATATTCCAGCTCTAATTATATAATAAAATAATGATTTCTTCAATTGTGAAAATTTTATGCAGAGAGAGGGCCCCTTAACTCCTCAGTAATATTTTCTATATAGACATAGGTTCATAAAAAGAAAAGAATAAATAAGCCCTACATGAATAAGTTGGTTGCAGAACAAGTAATTTTTTAAAAATTAAACCTTTTATTTTGAGATAATGGTAGATTCACATTCATTGATCTATAAGTCTATCCCTCTGCTAATATCACAATATTCTGATTACTCTAGCTATATAATAAATCTTGAAATTATGTAGACTTTTCTTTTAAAAAATTGTTTTTAAATAATAGAGGGACTTGAAGATATTATGCTACTGATATTTGAGTTCCTTTCCCTTTCCATATAAATTTTAGACTTATACCCCAGGTGGAAGTGGGAGTTCTAGCTTCTCACAGGTACCCTCTGATATCACGGGGGATGGAGTGTGCTGGTTACTGCTTGGTAAAGATGCAAGCCCCTGCACCGTACGTGGCTTTCTCTAATACGACTCTGGCATTGGGGGTGAGGTAGTCTGGACTCCCCACATGGCCTTTGTTGGTGAGGGTGGACATGGGGAGCCGCAGGTTTTCTGTAGTGTTAGGCTGGAGTAGAGCAGATATTGCCTAAAACCTTTCTGTTTTATAGACAGCCCCTTGCTATTCTTTTGGCTGGTGAGGACAGGCTTTTGTTGAGACTTTTTTTTTTTTTTTTTGCCAGCACTTACTAGTACTTCTGATTTGCTGCCTCCTTCAGCTCTGAGTCTAGGACATATGAGACAAAAAGAAAACCCAAAAAACTCAACATTGTGTCATTCCGTGGGTCCTGGGGCCCCTAGCCATTCTGCCTTCTTTTCTTTGTTTTATATGTAATGTCCAGGATTTTTAGTTGCATTTATAGAGAAGAATAGGGATAATGCATCTATTCCATATTCTCAGAAGCAGAAGTGCTCCCTCTAAATTTTAATATTTATCTATAAGAAAGTGTTACCAACATTGCTTATCTTTCAATATGGCTTGTAAAATGGAGGTAATAAAAAGGGAATTTTTATTACCAAACACCAAGACAGGTTTTTCAGGGCAGTAGACTGAAGTTTTAAAAAGAAACACAATTTTTCAGGATGCCCTGCCATCCCATCCCCAAGATGTGGCATGAATGCTAAATTGTTCCACATTTCAGAGAAGTACCACAGATCATGGAAAGTGCCTAGAAAGGAGTCCTGGCTTTGACTCTCTTTCTGCCACTAATTTCGATTCTAGAGAAGAAAACCAGCTCTTATGGAGGTCCAACTAACACTAAGCCATTGGTGAAGACATGGAGAGATCACTGGGCACCTATAACTTCTGTCCCAGTTCCTTCGAAAGGTGGCTGCATTCTGCTGCCCTCAGAACAATAAAAAAGGGTACTGTTGGCTGACCAAGGAAGTGAGCATCTTTTTTTTCTGGCCTTATTTTATTTTATTTTTGCTATAAAATATTTGACTCCATTTATGGGACATTCTATATTTCATCCAATAACTATTTTATGAGACATTTCAATAGCCTTGTAAAGAGATAGTAGTTATTCCATTCTGGATTGTCTGAAGCAGCTCTGTCTGGGTCAGCCTTCATCATCACGCGTTAGCGCACGCACTGTCCTCACCTGCTCCTTCCTCCAGTTGAAATAAATTGCTGCCCAGTCATATGTGAGCTCCAGTACAAGCCCAAGTGGGAGATCCTGTCTCTGTGCAGGCTCTGGAAATGCCTGTCACTTAGAGATGCTTAATTAATAACCATGACAAAATAGGGCCTTGGATTTTCGGGCTGCTCCCCACAGATTCCTCAAATTGGAATCCTGGTAGAGCCCTCAGGATAAAGTTGCTATTTAATAGATGGATGGATGAATACACAGATAGGAGGAGAAATGTGGGTCTATGTATAATTTATGACTATGGAAATTTGCTGCAAGGGTGGTATATTTAGACCATAACAGAATCTTAAATGTTTTGAAATGTATAGTAAGTTAAACCATGTGCCTTCAATATCCTGAAAATCAGCCAGTTTCTGTTATTTTGACAAGCTGTTTTATGGCTGTATTTCTGAAATCCAGGCACAAGTTATTTTGTATTGTAGATAGGAAGAAAGTGGGGAAAAAACCTGTAATAATTTCCATTTGTCTTTTTTCCTTTGCTCTGATTTTGTGTGTCCTTCACTTCCTCCACTGATCTAAACTACAAGGTTAATGTTTAAGAAATGCAAAAAAAGAGAAAAATTCAATTCTCTTAACCTCAGTATTTAGAAATGTGCCTCTTAAAACAGAAGAGTCATGGAATTGTTGAACTCAGTGCTTAAGGTATCTGGATTTATCTTCATTCTTGAAAACCCAGGTCATAGTTTACTTCTTCCAAGGAAGCTTCCTTATTCATTTTGAGCCAAGACCTTACCAGACTGCAGTTTTTTATTCCTTTCAACTCCTTAATATCACCACCACACAGGTGATATTTTTCATTTCCTGAGGTGTCTGCCACTGGTGTTCGTGTCTTAATTCCCTGCTAGGTTGTGAGCAACTAGAGTTCAGACATATTTCAGCCCTCCCACAACCTTCACATAAGAGTGCCTCCAAAATATTTGTTCAATAAGTTTATGAATAATTTACAAGGTGAATCAGCTCCAAGAGCTACACTAAGACTTTAAGATATATTATGCAATAAGTGGATTTTGACTTATCTGCCTAGACCTTACCCTTTGTATTCTTTAATCCTTTAAATTCATTACCCCTCATTTGCCAATTAATAGAGGGAATTATCGGAAGGCCATAAAAGTCCCTTGAATTAGAGAATTCAGGATGCTGGATTCCTTTTGATATTTACAATCACAAAACCTTTCTATATTACATTGAATCTATGCAGCAATCATACTTCACACAAAAATAAATTTATTTTTTTAACCTAATGTTTGGCATTGTGACCCTAAAGTAATAAAATGCTTTATTTCATATTCCTGACTCCATTTGTGTGGTGATTAAGGTGCACAGCTGGCTGTGGTATAACGTGAAATGGGTGAATTGTACAGATCAGTGCTGTCCAATGGAAACTGAGGTAGAAAAAAATCCTGCCAAGATGTCCACATTCTAATCCTGAAAGCTGTGAATATGCTATTTTACCTGGCAAAGGAACTTTGTAAATGTGATTAGTTAAGGATCTTAAGATGGGGAGATTATCCTGGATTATTTGAGTGGATGCAAGGTAATCACAAGGGTCATCCTCATAAGAGAAAGAGAGGGTAATGAGTGAAAGAAAGAGATGTGATGACAGAAGTAGAGGGTGCATGCGTGAGGGGGAGAGAGAGAGAAGGAGAAAGAAGGGGGAGGGGAGAGAGAGAAAGAGAGAGAGAGAGAGGGAGAGAGAGAGGGACTTGAAGATATTATGCTACTGATTTGAAGATGAAGACATTAGTCATAAGCCAAAGAATGCAGGTGGCCGCTAAAAGCTGGAAAAAGCAAGGAAACAGAGTCTCTTTCAGATCCCTGCTGAACCTTGATTTTAGGATTTCTGATTTCTGGAATTAACTTTAAGATGGTAAACTGGTGTTGCTTTAAGCCACTAATTTTGCAGTATTTTGTTATAGCAGCAATAGGAAGCTAATATAGAAACAAATGTGAGCCACACATACGAGGCATATATGGAATTTTAGATTCTCTAGTAGTAACATTAAACAAAGTAAAATGAAGTGTTATTAATTTTAATAATATATTTTATTTAACCAATATGCCCATAATATTATCAGTTCAAAATGTAATAAAAAATTTAGAAATAACGGCTTATTTTATATACATTTTTCTTAGTAAATCTTCAAAACTCAGTGTGTACTTTATAGTTGTGGCACATCTGAGTCTGGACTAGCCACATTTCAAGTGCTCAATCGCCACATGTGGCTGGCGGCTACTGTATTGGATAGCACAGATTTAGATTTTTCAAGTATAATCCATTCTGCCTCAGTCTTTTAAGTCCTTGCCACTCAAAGTGAGGTTCATTGACAGCATCGATATCACCTGTGAGTTTGTTAGGTAAAATCTCAGAACTTCCCCTGTCCCCTCAATCCAGGAGAGCAGAATTTTCCTTTTAACAAGAACTCTGTGTGATTCATATGCTTACTAAATTTTGAGAAGCACTGCTCTAGATATTGGATAAAAAATATTTTTGCTTGCATTATTCATATGAAAAGTTGCTTAAATATTTTATTTCAATCACCTCTTTCTCAGTACCTTCTGGTGATCACTTTACAAATTTTTAACTATTGCTGGGAAAATCTAGGATTTTCTATGGAGAATTTTGCTGTTGATTTGGTCCTTCACAGTGAAGGACTGCTAATGCTGTAATCACCTGCAAAAAGATGAAATTTGGTCTCCCTTCTAGCTGCCTTCAAGGTAGAATGGTGAATTAGTCTGTTTAAAAATGCTACCACCCACTGAATAGACCTGCAGCCACGCATGAGAACATATGAGAGCAAATTGACTATTTTCCATAATGGTGTGGCTGTGTAGTCCATGAGAAATCTGTGATACAGTTGCATCATCCCAACCCTACTGCTCATTCATACACATAAAAAGGAGTTGTCAATAAAGATACAAAGACCAAGTAGTTGTACATTTTCTAAGTTCCTTAGAGTAACTGGCATCTTTTCTCTGCGGTTTTATGATATTCACACTTTGAAATGGGTGACTCAGCAGCAAATTTCGCACAATAAATCTGGGTGCTCAGAACATGTTAGTGAAATTACTTGACAAAATTAATGTCATTTAAAACCGTGGGTGAACTTCAGCAACTGGGCAAGATAAAGAGCAAAGTATAATTCCCACAAGGCTCACACCTCATCCTTTGCCTAGTAATTGTACTTTTTTTTTTCCCCCCTTTTGGTTCAGGGGAGAAGTTGAGAATTGAATCCTTAGCTGAAAGTAGGGAAGAGCAAGTTCTACAACTTTCTTTATTACCTGAGACGTACATTAGAATAATGAAAATTATGTTGTTTAATGATGTGACCAAGACAATGAAAGAGCCTGAGGCATTTAAAAATTATAATTAAAACAGCACAGACTTTGCTTTTGACAATAATGTAGTCTAAATTTTATATGTGTACCCTTTAACTACAAAGCACTTAGGCATACTGATAAAATATAATAAATATCTCCTCAAATAGGTACCTGAAGAATTGAAACTGAGACCTCTTCATAAAGACAGTATCACAGGAGGGTCACATGTCAATGAAAGGGTAGACTAAAAAATTCTACCTACAGTCAAAAGGAGGCAACAAAGTCACTAATTGGAATACTAGATGGAGAAAATAAAGAGAATGGGAGAGAATTATCATTCAAAAAGATATTGACTAACAATTTTGCAGAATGGATAAACAATTGGACCCCCAGGACTAGGAAGTATAACAAATCCCAAGCAGATAAATATAATAACAATGCATCAACATGTAGACACATGAGAGTGTAACTGCATAACATAAAAGACAAAAGATCAAAAAAGCTGCCAGAGAGAAAAGATGGATTATTTCAAAGGAATAGCAGTTAGATTGATAGCAGAATTCTCTACAGTAAACATAGTAGCTATAACATCATGCTCAGAGTGCTAAGAGAAGTGCTAAGAGAAAATATCCATCAACCTATCATTCAAGAAAAGTGGTGTAATAGTTTTTTTCTTTTATGTTGACACATAATAATTGTACATATTTTTTGGGATAGATTTAAATTTGATATGTGTGTACAATGTGTAATGATCAAGCTAGGGTAATTAGTATATACATCACCTCAAACATTTATCATTTCTGTCCTGAAAGCATTCAAAATCCTCTCTTCTACAGCTTTTTGAAAATATACAATAAATTTTATGGCAAAAAAAAAATCAGTGAGTTTACCACACACAGGCAATCATTAAATGAACTCCCAAAGGATATACTCTCTGAAAAATTAAATTGAACCTAGAAGAATAAATCAAGGTATAAGGAGAAACTAATGAACAGAGTAATTTGAAAACATGAGGCTAAATATAAACAAATAATGATTGCATAAATCAATAACAAAAATGATATTAATGACTGATTTTTGGTTGGAAAAATGTTGAAATAATATTGAAAATCAATAACATGTGAAAGGAGAGGAAGATGAACAGAGTGTTAGGAGGAGTGTAAAGTTATTGATCAACTTATACATTAAAAGTGAACATTTAAAGATAACAAAGCATATAGTTTCAAAGCAAGTAGAGAAAAACAAGAAAACAGAATAAAATTATTCAATTTGATTAATGAGAAAAAAAGTGGAAAAAAGCACAGGAAATTTCAGGGAAACTAGCACAAAATAATATGGTAGAACTCAAATTTAATGAAAATCACAATGAATCTACATGGTCTAAACTTGCTAGTTAAAAGACAAGCTGTCTTTGGATTATTAGAAATCCACTTGTAGTCTGCTTATGAGGGATGCATCTAAAACACAGGGACTCAGGAAGGTTGAAAGGAAAAAGATGTAAAACAATATGTTGGCTATATTCTAACCAAAAGAGAGCTTTTGTTGCTAGATTAATATTAGGTAAAATAGTTGTGGTGCAAAAAGCATTATTAGAGCTAAAAAGAATTACAACATAATGATAAAAGGCTCACTTCACTAGAAAGATATAACATTTCTAATTTGTTGAGGCCTGATAATAAAATATTCAGAGGTAAAACTTACTAATGAGAAATTGACAAATCCACAATTGTTGAGGGAAATCTGAGTGTAATACTCTCAGTAATTGATAGATGAAGAACACAAAATTTGTGAAAATACAGAAAATTTCAACAACATAATTAACAGCCTTGACATTGTGGACACACACACACTCTCACATACAGACTTGCACCCACCAATTAGAAAAAAAAAATTTTTTTTCCTCAAACAACATGGAATATTAAAAAGAAAATTGACCCAGAGTATTAACAAATCAATTCCAGCAATCCATTAGAAAGTGCACTATGACAAATTTAATGAATTCATTGACAAAATTTATCTTAACAAATTTAGGAAGTAAAACCATATGATTATCTCAGTAAAAAGCAGAGAGGCATTTGATAAAATTCAGTACCCATTAATGATAAAATTTGCAGTGAAATAGGAGTGGAAAAGATTTTCATTAATTTCATAAAAGATATTAATAAAAAGCCTCCATAGTAAGCACATAATGGCAAAATGTTAGACTCATTCCTTTTAAAATCAGAAATGAGACAAAAATGCCCCCCATCTCTGCTTTCAGATTGTACTGAGGGTCTAGTCAATGGATTAAAATGAGATAAATGAATAAAATGTATATGAACCACAAAGAAAAAAAGAAAACAGTTTTTATTCTCAGACACTATGATTTTCTACATAAAAAAACCCAGGATTATCTGTGATAAAATTATTAGAATTAATGTAAGAGTTCAGTTACTGGATATTAGATCATTATAAAAATTACATTTTCTATTCACCAGAAACAAACAGTGACAACATACAATAATATAAAAAGAGGTGCCATGTACATTGGCAACAGCAAAAATGGCTCCTAGGAATAAATGTAACAAAAGATGTGCATGAAGTATATGGCGAAAATTATAAGATTTTGATGAAGACAAAAAAATAAACAAATGAAAAGATATGTCACATTTGTAAATTCAATAAGTAAATGCAATAACATAAAGACATTAATAACCCTAATTCAATGCAATCCAAGCAAAAATCCCAAAAGATTTTCCTATGGAACTTAAAAAAGAAAGATTATAAACTTTGTACAGGAGAGCAAAGGATCAAGAAGGATCAAGACAATTTTGAAGAAGAACAAGGAAGGGAAATTTGTTTACTTGTCCAAATTGCCCGAATTTGTAATATATAAAACAATTAATATATCTCAAGTGTTATTGAAAAGCTGCAACAATGAAGATAATGCAGTTCTATTGTAGAGAAAGAAAATTTGACCAACAGGAGAGGTTAAAGAATCTAGAAGAGCACCCACACATAAATGGAAAGTTAATAAATCATAGAGCTGCTATTTCCTAAAGAGGAAAGTGGTACTAAGATAGTTGCTTAGCCATTTAGAAAAAAAAATCTCTACCTCACATCATTCCAGGGAGACATAATTCCTAAATATTAAAATAAAAATTTTAGACCATCAGGAGAAACAAGAGAGACCATGAATACCTTATGTATAAGAAAGGATATCTTAAGACAAAATACACAAACAACAAAGGAAAAAATTGACAAATTTGATACATTAAAATTTAAAATTTCTATGCATTAATGAACACCATAAGAGCAAAGCAGACAATCCACAAGCTTGGATAATACAGTGGTAGTGTATTTCATTGACCAAAAATTAATATTCAGAACATATAAAGAAGTCCATGTCAATTAGAAAGAAAGAAACAAAGTAATAGAAAATTAGAATATGAAAAAATGTACAAAAGGAGAAATTTGGAATGGCTGATAAGCAGATGAAAAGATAAACTCACTAATATTTGAGGAAATATCCCAAATACTGCAATAGATAGCATTGGAGAAATATCCCAAAGCTGCAGTAGATAGCATTTCCTATCTGTCAGGCAACCAAAGATTTAAGTCTGAAAACATCAAGAATTGGAAAAGGTGTGAAACAACAGGCACTAAAATAAAAGCTCATGAAAGTATAAAAATATACCCTCAGGAGCAATTTGGCAATACCTAGAAAAACTGCAGATGCTCATATCCTAGCATATTGCTCATAACCCAGCCATACTGTTCCTGGGTACACACCCTGAAGAAACCAGCACATGCACCCATGGAGGTATGGCTGTCTTGTCATCTGCTCCTGGTTACCTCTCTGATGCTATTGTCTACCATTCTTCCTTTCAGCCTGTTTCAGCCACACTGGCCTCCTTCTTTTTAGAACACACCACGCATATTTCTACCTTCGGGCCTTTGAACTCCCTATTTCCTTTGCGTGGACTGTTCTTCCTTAAAGTATCTCCATGGTGTCATCTTATTTCTTTCCAGTGTCTGATGAATGTCAACTTGTTATTAAGGTCTTCGTGGGTCCTCAATGCTTATCCCCTTCCTAATTTATTATTTTTTTTACATTAGCATTTATCATTAACATAAGACACATTTGTTATTTACTTATTTATGGAATAAGTAAATAAAATGTTACGTTCATGAAGGCAGAGTTTGGTTTGTTTTCCTTCACTGTGGTGTTCCTAGCACCTAGAACAATACCTGGTCTATAGTAGGTGCTCATTAAATAAAATTTTATTTCAGCATTGTTTGTAATCCTTCCACACTTTGTGAAATAAAGTGTGACAAAAACATCTCTATTTGTGCACTGAGAGGAAACAGACACAGAGGGGTAGGGAACTTGCCTGAAGTCATGAGACAAGTGTCTAGCAGAGTATCAAGTATATAAGGCTGGCTTATCTGTGGCTTGAATAAACTCTACATTACAATATGTCCTAGTAAGAAAAATGTTAGAATGGCAAATTGGTTTATTCCCTTAAATATTATATTATCTCTTAGAAAATGTATTATTTTAGAGAGAATTCTTCTATTTATTTCATATATAGGTATTACTTCAAACAAAATTGAATGCAAAAGCCTCTCAATCATGCTTGCCCTGATGTATATGGGGAAGTGATCGCCCTACTGTGAATTTTACTAGTGAGGATTCTAATAGCAACATGTTCATTATATGAGGCATGCGAAGAATGCTGGGAAGATAAATGTTTCACATTACATGCATTTACTGTAATCATATAATATGATACCATTTCATCAAATAGGACTTTTTATTCCACTTTGTTTAAAGCCTAAAATGAAGAAAGAAAAAACAGATGTAAAGAGGATAACAAAAAGTAGAAGCCTGCATATTCCATAAAAACATCTCATGGCTATTAGAGTCAATGGAACTTATGAGCCCATGTATAGATGAAGAACCCTTAGTGTAAAAACTTTTAAACACAGCTCATCTGTATCCACATCTGTATCTCCTTCTGAAGAAGGAGAGAAGGAAGGAGAGAAAAATAGAATCAACATGCTGCTATCATGGCAGGAAATAGGAATCTAGACTCCTAGAAAGGTAGATTTATTAATGCCCCAGGCAGAAGTCCAGAGTCCGGTGTTAATATCATTACAAATGTCTAAAGCTATATTCTTCAAGGGAGGTGGAAAGTAGTGTATGTAGATGAGTTGAGAAGAAATTCTAAAGACTTAAATAGTGTAATATTCTTTCTCTCAAGGGGATTATGGCGGGTTATGAGTACATCACATGAACAAATAGATATGACTTGCCTGTTCACTAGCTCAGGTTAATGCAATGCAGTAAGCGGTCTAACCAGCTCTTAGGATATGGAGTGGGTGGCTACCTGACTACGAGTTGAGCACTGAGAGTTAGGTGTGAATGTAGCTGTCCACCAGGATTGGTGTAAAGATTGACTGCCAAATCATGTTGACCAGCAGGGAACTCCAGCTTGAGATAATTTTGTAAAGCATGTTTGTAAAAGTATTTGAAATTGACTATTGAGGTAAGCACATACACAGGCATGATCCAGCAATTCTACTCCTAGATATGTACTTAAGAGAAAAGTGTTGTGGTCTCCAGAAGACAACATGTATAAGACTATTCATGTCAGCACTATTCATAATAGCCCCAAACTGGAAATAAACCAAATATTCATAAAAATTCAAATGGATAGAACTAATTATTCAATGGAATATTACATAGTAATGAAAATGAACTAGAACTGCTTGGATTAACCTTAAAATCATAATGTTGAGTTAAAGAAGCAAGACATTAAAAAGTATACACTGTGCAGGCAAAAATAATTTATGGTGTTAATATTCAAGGTAGTATTTATTCTTGGTGGAGGTGGGAGGAAAGTACCTGGAATAGAGTGCAGCAAGAGCTGCTGGGTCCCTGGAGGTGCTCTTGATCTTGACTTTGCTTTGTGAAAATTCATCTAGCTGTATGCTTAGGATTTATGCATTTGTCTGTGAGTACAGTATACTTCAATAAAATGTTTATATTCAAAAAGCAACATATGGGCAAGTATATGTGAATGCAGAGTACAGAAATTTAACAAAGTGAATTTGGGGATGGGGCTGATAAAGAAATATCTTTTAAAAAATAAATTTTTAATTGAGTATCAAGATTAGGAAAGTATATGATTTGCCTGGGAAATGTGAGTGGCTTAAAGGAAAGAGGAATAACGTGCTTTATGTTAGGCATGAGGGAGACTGGGGCAGGCAGAAAGTGCTTTGTTGAGGCAGAAATCCACTGATCATACAAAAAGAGAAGGTACATGCATATAAGGAGGTGCATGAAGAGGAAATTTAGATCTTGATAAGCAATAGAGAACTGCTGTTCTTCCCTCATAATTTTTAATTTTTAAAATATTATACAGGTAGCATATCTTACCTATATTTAAATATAAATTTAAGTACAATAAGTATTTATATATAAATCTAGGTAAATATAGATATTTTGTATATTTGTATATTAATATGTGTATAATTATATTGATAGTATATGTTACCTATTTGTGAAAATTTTTAAAAATGTAAGTATAGAGAAAGAAAATTACTAATAACTCCATTCCCCAGATATAACATTTTGGCAGCTCCAAGTTTCTATATTGAAAATTGTGGACATATAATTTGAGGATTAATATTAATCATATGGAGTTTTAATATTAAAGGAATTTAAGCAGTAAATTTAGAGGGGTCAGAATATCTTCAGGCTTTGTACCCTTCCCAATGCCACCTGGCTGTCAGAGAGCTGACATTATCTTAACAACAGCACCTGTGTGATGCAGTCCCTTGTTTTCTTTTCCCTCTCAACAAATTGAGTTATAATATCTCTATTAAAACGAACATGTCCAAAGATGTCTAACCCAGTTATAACCTCCACCTCTTTCAAAGAAAAGTATGCATGGGAAAGGTGAAGAATGTTTGTCTTTTTCTATACATTTTGTCAAATTTGAATTTAGGATTTTAGAAGGCATGGGAGCAAGAGATTTTGGTCACAATCTAGTTGAAATATCAAAGAATGGATTGAAGTCATAGAACAAGATAGAACAAGAGAACTCGTAAGAAAAAAGGGTAAAAATTGCACCAATTTTATCACCCAGGTCATTAATTTTGTCTCTCCTAGGATAATTTTCATATCTTCTCCCATGTGGTAGGGGATAAATTGGGCAAGACTTGTGAAGTCATTGCAAATTGGGAACTTACAAAATCTTTATGAAAGTCACTCCTGGGCATGGACTAGGGCATTACTTAACTCTTATGGCTCAGGATACAACTCACTGTAGCCAACAAAATCTCCTAATAGCTGAATACTCAAACGTCTTTATCTTGATCTATGTGCTACAGAAACCAGAGAGCATAACTGCAAAGGATACTGGTAGGTGAGACAAATTTACTCCATCCTCAGTTATTTCCATACACAGCTGATGTGTAATCAGTAGGTACCTCCCTTTCTCAAAACAGTAGCTCTAAATGTCTTGAAGTTGGTTCCTTGTGAAGGAAATTGACCTACAGTGAAGATGGGACAACTCTCTGGAACACAATTTGGCTCTACCCTGTACTTTCCTTAGTAACGAACATTTTAGAAATACCTTTCTCATCAAGAATGGTGATTTTTAAAAAAATTATTTGTATATAAAATTCTTTAATAAAAGTGGAATTTTGTATACATTGATGAAAACAGAACGGGGGTAAATAATCTAAGGGCATGGTGGCTGTTTGCCCATTAACCGAAAATGTGAGCAAAAGATCAAGGAAATTTAGGGTTGGTTCCAAGCACATAAATTAGGAATTGCAAAGCCTGCTTAAGGAGCATTCAGAGACTTAGAGGTAGTATTTTGAACTCCATCTCAGGAAATGCAGGGAAAGCACTTGTGTACCCTTGTATACTTGGTTCAATGATATTTCCTCGTGCTTTTCTCAAATATAAAACTCAAGTTTACTCTAAGGAAACAATTACTGGGAAAGGTAAAATCACTGTGGGAAAAGGGAAAGGACCTCCTATTCTCATATCAACTCATATTAAGAATAATGACAGAGTTCTATTGTTCCAGAGGGACTAATTTGTCCCTTTGTTTCACTGAGTAGTTGCTGAGATCCCCCCGGGTGGTTCAGAAAAGTGTATCTCAAACCACCGTCTACTTAAGTCCATTAAAATTGATGTGTCCTTCACTTCACACTAACTCATGCTGTGAGCCCTAAATTTACAAATAAAATATGGATTATTTGCATCATGAAAGAATGCTTACCCAAAGAGAAACTACAGGATTTCTTTAAATAGCAAATTACCCTGGTGTGTTTTACAATACAATTTCATGTACAATAATTTGATCTACACACAGTTTTTCTAGGAGTGTATCTTTAAGGTCAAGAGTGGAATGTCTGTATATTCATGATGGTTGTTGATGTGGCTAAATGTCCCAGCATATATATATGTATTGGTGTCTGATGAATTATTGGAGTGGCACTTTGCTGACCACTGACAGGATTTTAAGAAAAATACCAGACTCTTAGATAGCTTTGTATTCCAAGTGTTGATTGAGTGGGGAAGGAGCAAGGCACATTTTTCATTAGCCTTATAAGAGGTGGTATTCTCTTGATTAGCTTCTGTACTAAGTATGGTTGTTCTGAGACACTCCCTCGCTGTAATGCTTGTGGACATTTTTAACTTGAAATTGAGAATCATAAAAATAACAAGTAGGGTTGTTATTAGACTCAAATGGGACAATGTATGAGAAGGCACTTTATAAAGAATATTGCTATACAAATATCAGTAATTATTATTACTTTGCCCTCCCACTGTTAATCATAACAAGAAAAATTGTTCATTCTTGTGTGCAAAGTATATGAACACTGGGTTTGCTTCTGCTTCCAAAATATGGTTCCAAAAATGTTTCCAACGAAAAGCGTTTGAGTATCAAACTCAGTTTTTAAAAAAACAAAGATGAGAAGCATATAGGTTCATGAACCAAAATGCTGATGGAGTTTTATAAGATTCACACGTCACAACAGAGCAGGCTTGTGATGAGCGTGACCAAGTCCTGCTTTCATCTGTTCAGAAGCACTCACAACCCGCCCGCCACAAACCCAGTGGAGCTTCAGGCCTCTCAGTATTTTGAGCACAGCTTATCAGCGGGAAAAGTCATTAAGCAGCAGGAAAGAGAAACAAAATGGATAGTAAGTGCAGGGGTGCAACTGGAGAGCCATGGGGGAGAATGGGAGCAGTGGGAATGTGCATAAAGAAATGGCAAATTCAATGGTTGGAATAAAGCATGAAATGATGTGAGGAAAGGAGACATGGGGAGGGAGTGTAGAGGGAGAAGTCAGGAAGAAAAGTTACTCAACAGGATAAAGAGGAAAAATAATATTAGCGTTCAGAAAACAAATGAAAACAAAAGCCAGAGCAAAGGGCCAGTGTTGGAGGTAATGATGCCACAGGGGTCAGAAACTTTCCATTTAATTTGCATAACAATGGGCTGGAAAGCCACTTCCTATAGGCAGTTGTCATTTTAGGAGTCCAGTTCACTCTCATAAACCATTAGGCACCATTACTGAGAACGATGTAATGGTAACTCCTTACTGCCCCACCCCACCCCCAAGTCTCCCATTGGCTTAGAAGAAATGCACCTTTCATGGTTCTTAATTTATACCCAGGAGTGGTTTAGTAATTTGGCAAGATTGTATTTACATTTTCTCTTAGGACACCATAATATTATTGATAAGAGTATGACTGGGCCAAAAAGAGCTTATTAATGATATCAAAATTTCTTCTGTTTCGTTCTATATTTTTAGACTAGTAATCACATGGGAACTATATTCAGAAACTGAAGAACTTCCTTGACCCTTCATTGTGAGACAAATGAAATTGCTGATTTATCAAGCAGGAACAATGTGTACTTTATTTCTTACTCAGGCTATTAGATATGAATGGGCAGGAGGAGAAGATGACTTATGCAATAGAATGATTCTCCTTTTACTCATTTATCTATAATCAGTCACTTAGAAATGTTAAATTTTTCTCCTGTTGAAGCAAAATGTTCCTCAAGTTTGACCACAGAGTTTCATTAAAAGTGTTATTTGCCCAACTCTGGAAAGCATGAAAATACACTCACCTAAGAAAACAAAATCAGCTGCAGGGTAGCACGGTCGCTCTATCAAAAAATCCCAAAACAACAAATGCTGGTGAGGATGTGGAGAGATAGGGACACTATATTTTATTTTTTTTAAAGAGTCAAATCTATGCAGAATACTGATTTTTTTTTAAACAGTAAAAGAAAAAATAGATTTATTGTTTCTTAGCTTTTACCTGAGTCCAAGAGATACAGAGCTGTTAAGAATTATGGTCAACTAAGGAAATACACTTTTAAAGAATATTTTCTAAAACTTGTATAAAACAAATATATCCTATAATTACAAAAACACCCTAGAAAGAATCTCTTTTTTGGATATTTTCATTTTTATATTTCATGGCAGGAGACCAAATCTATATTAAAAATCATTTTACACCTTGAAGTTGAATACGCAAGGATATATGTGAAAAGTACAAACTTATTCTATTAACATGGAGAATTTCTCTCACAGATCCTTCTAAAGCAGTGTTTTTGCTCTCAGATTTTTCTAAATCCAAATCTACATATGGGTTGTCTTCACCCAAGACTCTCTCCCATACACAACTATGGTAGCTCTGTGAATAGCTGTTGTGTTTACTTGTTCAATTTATATTCTCCACAACAGAGGAAAAAACCTCTTGTAGGCAGAGACCCATGTCAATTTTTTCACTGCTCGTACCCAGCACTCTGCAGCGCTGTGCTCTGCACATGGTTAGTACTCAGTAAAGTTTGCTGAATGAATCCTTAAATGAATAGAATGCATCTAGACAGAGAATATTTAACAAGTACCATGCTAAAATAAACCTCTTTGAAGGTAGTACTGTAACACAGTCTTTAAGAATTTGACTTTCATATTTTAAAGAAGCAGGAAAACTATTTCTTGATTGAGATCTGGCATGCTTTCTACACATTCAAGGCAGAGCTAGTTGCTGTAACGACTCCGCATTGGCCATAATGTTTCTCCCCACTTGAACAGGAATAATACAGCTATTTGACAGTAACTTTCTGACGAATATGCTCTCTAGAGTAAGAATTAGAGTTACCATGAGAAGCAAACTGCCAGGTCTCATAAGTCTATACTACAGACTCCCAAAAATTAAATAATTATTACAAAGGCACTGGCACCCAACCACTCTCCCTTCCTTTCTCTCTCTGAATGCTTCTAATAGCAAAAAAGGAAACAAACAAACAAGCAAGGTCTGATGGAACAACACACAAAATGCAGAAGAGGTAAGAAGTGGTCAGCTTTGAATTTAGCACAATTAGGAATTAAGAGAAAAATACAGGAGAAGAACAGAGCTAAGGCCTAAAAAAGAAAATCCTTATATTCACTCAAAATATAAGGGCCTTTATACTGTAAGACTGAATTACTGTTAAGTTTTAACTTACGACTTTTAACTTGGATCTCTTCCATTGGTTGTATTTTCAATATATTCCTCTTCCAAAAAAGCCCATTAGAAAAAAAAATGGCTACTTCAAGGATAACAGAGAAAGCAGCTAGGGGCCAGATCCATTTCTATAGCCTACTGTCAGGTTAAGAAACACTCTTCTAGCTGAGGGTGTTCAGTGGTGGCAGCCATTGGAGAGGACAATGAGATGACTAAAATCTCAAAATAACTGGTTTGGGCAAGCTTATAGTCACGTGGGAGGCCAAGGTGGGTGGATCACTTGAGCCCAGCCTGGACAACATAGTGAGACTCTGTCTCAAAAAACAAACAAACAAATGAACAACAAAACTGGCTGGGATTCCAGAGGCTGGAATACTCAGTACAAGGTTACCCAGTTTCCATTTTCTGCCTTCTAGCCACCTCTATTTATACAACCCAGGAAAGAACTGCTGCTCTTTCTCGATGATTTTGAGGAAAAAGGAAGACAATGAGGAAAAAATATTAATGGAGTCAGAATGTTTTAGAACCATAAGAAAAGCTAAAAATCAATAGATAAAACCTACTCCATTATACCAAAGAGAAAAATGAAGCCCAGAGACGTAATGTCTTTCTCAAGATCATACAGTGAAAGATCAGAGGTTAAAGTCCAAATGTATTTATTCCTCTGTAATCCAGAACAGTCATCACTGGTGTCTTTGGGGACTGGTTCCACAGAAAACCTCCCCAATCCTCGCTGCAGACACCAAAATCTACCAGTGCTCAAGTTCCTGATCAGAACAAGGCATCTATTGAGAGATAGTAAGAACAGTGAACAATCTGGAAACATGTGAGAACCTAATGTTGGAAGCAAGGCCCTGGGAAATTTAGGCAGCAAGAACACGGCCCTGGCAGCAAGGAAACCTCGAATATTAAGGAAAACATCTACTTCAGTCAAGAAGACTTTTACATAGAAAGCTTCTACCTAG